>CAUYLG010042708.1:0-40196 GCA_963573385.1 Cacajao melanocephalus | reverse complement strand
AACAAAAATGTCTCAGATATTTATCTAAGGTGATAGATTTTTCCAGTTAAAAATAAAACCTTTTCTTCCTCTTTCTTTCTCTCGTACATTCTTTTTTTTTCTTTCTTTCACTCTCACTTTCTTTCCTCTCTTTTCCTTTCTTTCAAAAAAAAAATAAATAAAAAATAAAACATTATTTGTAAAAAAAGAAAAATAGACAATAGCACTTTTCAGAATGGTTAATAATATGTGTGTGCATTTGTGTATATGTAGTGAAAAGAAGAAGAGAGGGTGCGAGTGAGAACTCTTTAGTAATGAATTCATTCAGAAGAGTTTTGACTTTTAAATAAAAATAAGTTACAGAAAATTATTTATATAGGAAACCAGCATACATAACATTATATATAACATATATAGCAACATATATGCATAATATTATATATAAAAACACAAATAAAACGTCTTTTTTTTTTTTTGAGACAGAGTCTCACTCTGTAGCCCAAGCTGGAGTGCACTGGTGCGATCTCGGCTCACCGCAACCTCTTGTCTCCCAGGTTTGAGTGATTCCCCTGCCTCAGCCTCCCAAGTAGCTGGACTACAGGCTTGCGTCACCATGCCCAGCTAATTTTTGTATTTTTAGGAAAGATTGGGTTTCAGCATGTTGGCCAGGATGGTCTCAATCTCTTGACCTTGCAATCTGCCCACCTCACATGCCCAAAGTGCTGGGACTACAGGCATAAGCCACCATGCCTGGCCCAAATGTACCATTATCAAAGTCAAGAATATCCAAGAATCAATGAAAAAATGGAAATTAAGTCTGTCATTCTGGATTTGAGATTTTTAATTAATAGAGATTCTTTAAGTTGGTTCTCAAATTTGAAATTAAAATACCTCCAAAGTATCTGATTTATTCTAAGGCACTTACAGGAAAGGCATGTATTTCCCCTGGAGAGCTGTTTATTTTACAATAAAAGAAAAAAATGAAATTTACAAATGTTTTTATTAGAGGTCAATGATTTAAACTTACATGACAGCATGTAATATGTTTACCAATTATAACACTACAGGAATATTAATCAAGAGTGAAGAAATATAAAATCTAGTAAGACCATATGGTACATTCAGAACAAGTGTTCCAACTGTTGGCGGGAAGAAGAAATTGTCTCCTAAGAGACAACATAATTAAAAGTGAGAAAGATGTCCTTCACCTATAAAAGGGATTTCTAGGAACAAAGAATATTCAATATAACTGTAAGAAGGAATTATAAAATAATTAAGGATAAATATACTTTTCACCAGGATATGGGGAAGAATATAGCATATTAGTAAATGTCACTTGGCAAACAGATATGCATAACCAATAAACAGGATTAGCAAATGTTAGCATATGAGGAAAAAATGTATCAAATATATCACATGATGTTCTTATGTGTTTAGTAGGAACAGCACAAAATATCAAAAAGAAATCTCAACAGCCCAGATAAGAAATACCTGAAACTCTTCTGTAATTATTTTTTAGTCTTGAAAAAGTGTATAAAAGAATTTGCCAATTTGCATTTAATAATTTTGAAAAAAGTAAAATGGATGTTGGATCATTTCTATTATTTAACACTGAATAGAAAATATATGTAATATAATACATATCATACAAAGGGTAAGTTTGTTCTTATCCAGACTAAAATTTTATGCATAATAAAATCTAATGAAGATAATGTCATAGTCTGAGTGTAAATATTGTACCTTCTCTTGTATCTCTGTTTTCCAGATTAATATTACTAATTCTTTTTGTGGGGTGGGAGAGAGGGTCTCATTCTGTCGCCCAGGCTGGACTGCTGTGTCATGATCCTAGTTCAATAGGGGCTGGAATTCCTGGGTGCAAGAGATCTTCCCACCTCAGTCTCTGGAGTAGCAGGCACTATAGGCACACACCACTATGCCCAACTTTTTTTTTTTCTCGTAGAGACAGTCTCACTATATTGCCTAGATGCCCAGGTTAATATCGCTAATCCTTTAAAAATGGATCCATATGTGAACTTTTTATTCTTTGAAAATTACTATATGACAATGGTAATAGAGAATCTGTATATAAAAGAATATACAGAAACTGAAACGTGACAATAGAGTAACTACGTTTTTTATTTATTTTTTTTTATTGAGATGGAGTCTTGCTTTGTTGCCAAGACTGGAGTGCAGTGGCATAATCTCCGTTCACCGCAACCTCCACCTCCCGGGATCAAAGGATTCTCCTACCTCAGACTCCTGAGTAGCTGGGATTACAGGCACACACCACTGTGCAGGGCTAATTTTTGTATTTTTACTATAGAAGGAGTTTCACCATGTCGTCCAGGCTGGTCTCAAATTCCTGACCTAAAGTGATCCACCCGCCTCGGTGTACCAAAATGCTGGGATTACAGGCATGAGCAACTGCGTGCCCAGCCACATATTTCACTGGTTTTCATTAACATGCTAAAATAACAAATTTAATACTAGTTTTGAAAGGAAACTGTGTTAATATATTGAACAATGCTTCTCTCCCCAGGCTTCATAGTGCCACATCCCCACCACTTCCAATTCATTAGAATTTCTCTATTTTTTGCTAAGAATGTTTTTATCTGCCCTGAAAGATAGGCAATGTTGCCTTGGTAAAATAAAATACAAAAGACTTTGAAATATTGGTTTTATTTTTATTCTGGTCATTAGACTCAATATTAAAGAACAAAAATATTTGAAAGTAATTATCATGTACTTTTATTTTCTTCCCATCCAGTATGGGGGGTACAGTTTCAGTAGGAGGTTTAACAAGAACTAACAGATTGTCTACAAGAGACTGCACATCTCTGCAAAGTTAGGCAACTCTAGTTGCTGGCATTAGGGCTCTGCTTGGGAGAAAAAAGTCAGTGTAGGAAAAATTCTGTCACTATTTGAGTGATAACTGTGCATTGTTTATATCTGGAAGTCACCTGAATTATCATAAATGAAAATTTACTACTGACATTATCCTGCATATTACCTGCTGATGTTCCATCAGGATGATGAATTTTTGTTCTCAAAGAAGTTTGTCCTGCTTAACTGCTCTAGAAAACTCCCTCATCAATGGCCCAAGACATG
Source organism: Cacajao melanocephalus (assembly GCA_963573385.1). Taxonomy (NCBI): domain Eukaryota; kingdom Metazoa; phylum Chordata; class Mammalia; order Primates; family Pitheciidae; genus Cacajao; species Cacajao melanocephalus. The sequence continues at coordinate 37,109 of CAUYLG010042708.1, read as the reverse complement.
TGTAGGTCCTCATATGTAAGGTGGGTCTCTAAAGACATTGAATGGTACTATTGGTTGGAAAAGAAAACCTGAATCCTTTTAGGCAAGTTGGGAGTACCAGAAATCAACTCAAGAGCACCTATGGAACAGAGAAAACTACTTTCTTCAACACCCTCCTCCAACACATACTATAGAAATAGGGAAAACACACTTGCACTAGAAATAGCTGCATACCAGAAATATCTTGCAACCAAGACATGAAAAATCCTCATTGGGCCACAATGAAAGTAGAGCAAACCCATGATTTTTTTTTTTCTAAGCATACATCATTATCTCCAGGGCATTAATAGATTAACACCTTTCTCTTAAAGGTAAGGTCTAGAAAACAGGCAGATAATGAGCTCCCTTGGATTTAGCCAGTGACTCTGGGCTCCCTCCCAGCTTACATTCTTCAGGTATACTGAGCTAGGCAAAGAGCAAAAATACTTAATTTTGTAAATCTTTAAGGACCGCTGTGTGAGGAAAATAGTTGATTTACTTTTGGCCATTATATATACGAAGGAAAGAGTAAAATAAGAGCTTTTGCCAAAAGGCAAGTCTACCCGCTATAAACTGTCTATGAAGTAAGTATCAAAGCTCTCTGCCCTTCCTGGAGTTGCTGGAGAAGGTGTATGAAAAAAATGTATAGGAAAATGTATCGCAAATCATATCAGCAAACTATTACCATTGTTAAAGTATTTAACATCCTTCCAGACTACTGAATGTATGTACATATACATTTACCTTTTCACTATAATCATAATATAAATTTATTTTGGCATATTGTACTTGATACACTACTTACAAGGACTCTTAATCTAAGTAAATAGAAGTTGCAAAATTTACTCAAGAAATAGATAATTGAGAACATGAATAACAAGAAAATAAATTTTTATTTTTTAATTCTATTTAAGTTTCAGATTTAATATTTTGTGTGTTCACTAAATTATCAAGGAAAAAAAGACCTTTGTGACAAAGGCTGTCTGCTTCCTGCAAAAACTGCATTACCCCCTACCCTATCATAGGTCACATGCAGATAATTCACTCATGGCTAGCTAATTCTTCCAAATTGCTCCCTACAGGTATTCACTGATTTTAGGGTGGGAGAATACTTGGCCCTCATTCTGGACAAGTTGAGAATGCCAGTATATAATGTAGGAAAAACAATCAATTAATGAGGCATAGAGACTTTCATATGAGTATCCAACATTCTCCCCTAAGTGTGAAAACTAAGTTCTGTTTTACATAATATTTCCATGCATCTGCAACAAGATTAAGTTGCAGTTGCCTACAGCAGCAACTTAGTCTATTTGTGGATTTTTTATTGGCTTTATTTCTCTGTCTCAATTTTTATACTCTCACCCTATTTCCTGGGGTCCCTAAACAAATAAATTACTTGTACCTAAGTCTTGTTTCAGGTTTTTTTACTGAGAAAACCAGATTTTACTTAGCTGATATCATAAGTGGTCTTAGAAAGCAGACAGTCAACATGGAACTTTGGATTTGGATTATTCACTAATCACAGTGTAACAGAGATCCCACTGCTAATGGCAAAGGGGCCAGCTTACTGTGATGCTTAATTTTTGTGTCAAGTTGCTTGGGCCACAGGCTACCCAGATGTTTGATTAATCATCATTCTGGGTCAGTCTGTGAGGGTGTTTCTGGATGATATTAACCTTTAAATCAGTAGACTAAGTAAAATAGATTGTATTCCCCAATGTGGGTGGGCCTCATCCAGTACCTTGAAGACCTAAATGAGAGGGAATTCTCTGTTTCAGCATGACCGTCTTTGAGTTGAGAGAGCAATCTTCTCTCACTTTTGCACTTTGACTCAGACTGGAAGTTAAACCATTGACCCTGTTGGCTCTCTTGCTTCAGACTCAGGCTGGAGCAGTACCATCAGCTCTCCTGGTTCTCCAGCTTGCGAACTGCAGATCTTGGGACTTCTCAGCCTGTGTAATCACGTAAGTCAATTTCTTACAATGAATCTCTTTATACATGTATAGTCATCCCTTGGTATATGCTGGGGATTGGTACTAGGACCTTCATGGATAAAAAATCCACACATACTCAAGTTTCACAGTTGACCCTCCAGAAGCCACATATGTGAAAAGTTGGCACTCTTTATATGAGAGTTTCTCATCCTGCAAATACTGTATTTTTGATCCGTTTCCTTGAAAAATAATGCATATAAAAGTGGATCCACAGTTAAACTAAGTCCCAAAATCTGTGGTTGGCAAGCCGAAGAACCAGGAAAGTTGATGGTATAGTAACATATATTATTATATACATATAATATATATTATATAAATTATATATAATATGTAATCATATATATTATATATCTATAATATGATTATATATACATACAGATATATATAATCATATATATTACCAATCCTTGTGTATATTTATGGGGGGTGGGATTCTATTTCTCTAGAGAACGCTGACTAATATAGTTGTCCTGGCTTCCTTCAGTATTCCAATTACCATGGTGCTTTAGGATATAGTATGAGTAGAAGGGCACAGCACTAGTTTTTGCAAGAGCTTTAGCAATTGAAAGATATAAAGGCAATGGTAACCAGTAAGATTTGTGTCACCTGTCTCATTAACTGCCAAAGGAGCTTTAAAAAAACGGATAGACTTATCTTAGCCAACTATCATCTTAGAATAAAGACACTGTGACCGACAGAAGGTTTACATGATGGCATTTAATGACACCATGTCTCTTGCAGTTGGAAGGAAAGCTGCGCAGAAAATTAGACCTATTAATCATAAGAATGATTCTTCCTTAAGAATCTCCCTTTATCATAGGAATGTAAGAAAGGGAAACAAGAGATTAGTAAGAAAGTGAAAGAGAATTAGAGAAAGCCAATGAAAGATGCTTTAATGAATAAGTTACTGCCCTAGACAGCTCATTTTAAAATATCATAGATATAGAAGCAGTGAGCCTCTTAATCCTGGTATAGACATTTATGTAGATGTATTTGAAATTATTAAACTAGCAGATTCCTCTGGGCTGGCAGCAGTAGGTACCTTTGCTCTTGGTAGAGAAGTGTAGCTTCCCATTGCTGTTTAATAATTAAAGGTGTAACCTGAGATAGATGTCTTTTTTAACGTTCCTTGTTCTTCACAGGATCGGTTCTGACGTCCCTTCAATATCTACTATCAAGATTCAAGTGAATAAATATTCTCCTTGCAATTGTGTGAATGGACTTATTTACTCGAAATATGGGAGAACCTACCAAATAAATAACAGCAGAAACTTGGAGGACATCTAACGTGGTAGAGCTTGAGCTTGCAAGACAAAGGAATGAGTCAAATATATTAGCTGTTCATTAACATGGAGCATTCCCTTTTGGTTTGCTAACAGAGATGCCCAAAGTTAGCCTTATACTCTGCTTTAGTTCATTGAATTTAGGAAATAATGTTAGCTTACAATAAATAAAACGAAGATCCTAAACTATCTTGACACCATTTTGAAGGAGGAGTAAAAAAGCTCAGACAAAAAATGGGCCAGGCTGGTATCTAAGATTAGTGAACATACCAGTTGGCTATGTTCCACAGGAAGGAGAAAAGAATCACCCTTTACAACAGTGATAAGAAATGCCTCAGTGATTGGGACAATACTCTTATTGAGAATTTCAGTAGGGTCTGTCCTCTCTAGGGCAGGGTTAATGATTGAAGACACCACCACTGAACACGGCTTCTTAGGGTAAATAGGAGATAGAATTGAAGAACTGTGGAAACCAGGATTCAGTACCTATATCAGAGAACAGGTGGATAAAATTATCATTATGGACAACAAATGTGGAATGGCAACCAGGAGGACTGGAATTATATAGATACATGTCAATGGTAGTAACATATGCAATGAAAAATCAGCAAGGAAAAGGCTGTCAGTTACAAATTGGAATATCATTAACCCTCACCTAGTTTTCATCATTGATTCATTTATTGGAAGCAGAATCCATGATTGAGTCCTTTTAAGAAAAAACTCTTAATCATCTTAGGAGACCTACATAATAATTAATTTCCAAAACCACCTCCAAATATACTATTATAATTAGGGATAGTTGCACCAGATCTTTCAAGACATTTTAAATAATAGGGCTGAGAGAGCAACTGATACCAGGGTACACAAAAAAATGCCATTAAGATACCTATTATAATTGGAATTTTCAGGGATCAGTTGATAAATGGCTTTCTGGTCCACCTTTCTCTTAAATTCATCTAATGGTTCTGTTAAAATACCCTGCGTTCATTGCCCTGGTCGTAGAGGACATAATTGAAATGCTATACATAGCAACTTACAGAAACTGCACTCGTTTGCTGAAATGTAGAATAAGATAAATTATGGTAGGGAAGACTAAGCAAAAGTTCCTGTATTAGGAAGCGCTTTTCAAAGAAACAGAATCAACAGGACACACACACACACACACACACACACACACACACACACACACACACACAGTGTGAGAGAGAAAGACAGAGGGATAGAGACAGAGAGCGAGAAAGAGAGACAGAGAGATAAATAAAGAAAACTTATTGTGAGAATTGGCTCACACAATTATGGAAGACAAGAAGTCCCCTGATATATGCCTTTTGCAAGCTGGAGATTCAGAAAAGCCAGTGTTGTAATTCAACGAGTCTAGACTGAGAATCAGGAGAGTCAGTGGTCTAAGTCCTGGCATCCAAAGGCTCACAAACCTAGAGCTCCTCAGGGGAAGAGACATGGATATTGCTGTTACAGAAGAGAAAGCAAATTTGGCTTTCCTCTGACATTTTGTTCTATTCTGGCCTTCGAAGACTGCATAATGCCTGCCCACACTGATAAGGGCAGATCATCTTTACTCAGTTTACTGACTCAAATGCTAAGTCCCTCCAAAATCAGTCTCACAGTTTTCTGGATATCGTGCAAGCCAGTCAAGGAAAACTTATATATAAAAGTAATAAAACACAAAATGGAATAGGAAATGGTAAAATAAAACATAAATGGTTAACATAAAATTAACCACCACATTCTCTAATAAAAGCTGTCTACCCAGTAATGAAAATAGAAAATCAGCAACAAATAAGACGGCAGTGATAATAACATTCTCAACGATAAAAATGATGCAGGAGTTGAAGTCCCTATCATATCCAATTTAATTTAATTTACTGGAATGACCCATGCAAAAATTTGAATCTGGAGGATGATGGGGGAATCATGTCAATCTAAGCAACTGGTAATTCCAAATGCATCTGTTGTGTATTTAGATTATGTAGTATCTTTATTTTAACAGCTCAATGCAGCTTCTACTCTTGGTTTTGCATCCACAATCTGACAAATATCACTTTCTATCCACTTCATGAAAACAGATAAAAGGTATTTTCATTCACCAGGGATAGGCCACAAAACACATTTGCTGTCTTGCCCAGGGCTAAGATTGGATTCATTATAATAGGACCTGAAGTAACCTTAATAGTCTTAAAATTACAAAGAGCAAAGTATTGATCACTATATTGATGATATCAGATTTATCAGACCTAGTGAGCAAGAAATGTCATTTTCTGATACTCTTGTACAGGAATGTGAACAATAAAACAGAATCTGAAATACAAAACCTACAGTCTCAAGGGCGTTTCACTGGTAAATATTTTAGGGTTGTAATTGTCTTCAGTAATTCAGAATATCTTCTATGGTAGAGGATAAGATGGTAAATTATTGCATTTTGTACCATCTGACATATAAAAGCATCACAGTGTTTGTTATGGTTTTCTGGATTTGGGGAACTATATAAACACCACATTTGGGAATACTGCATCAACCCATTTATCTAATTTTTAATGCCTTTCAGCACAAGCAAGGGCTGTTGTTCTTGTGAACTAGCAGAATTGAGAGAGCTCATCATAAATGAGGAGGTTAAATAGAATCTCTGGCAAGCCCCCATAAGAAAATTTTAAGTGGCACACACAGACACACACACACACACACACACACACACACACACACATACATATATGTAATAAAAAAATAAAATGGAATAGAAAAGGGTAAACGTGTCTCAATGTTTCTTACTCTATATAAAAATAAGTATCTACAGGACGATTTAAAAACTATGATCTGCATTTATTTTATTTCAGTGATCTTTGCTGAAAAAGTTTCAATTGATTTTATAGGGAATTACATATTTATATAATCTGAAATAATTTAAAAGAATTTAAGAACTGGAAGAGAACTTGGATATTACTGTTATAGCATAAAATAAGGCCTAAGTCAAATCATAATAACTAACATTTCTTGATCATTTACTATTTGTGGGGAACTTTGCTATAATTAATTCTCACATCAACCCATGACCCAGGTTATAATTTAATCTTGTTTATTTTCAATAAATCTATGGTATACGTGCTATTAACATTGTCAACTAGCAGTTTTTAACAGGGATGATTTTCCCCTCAAGGTAAACCTGGACATTTTTGGTTGTCACAATTATGTGGTAGGGGAAAGTGGCATCCAATGGGTAAAGACCCAAAATGCTGATATATGAACTGGAACAGTTTCCCAAAGCAAAGAAAATGTCAGGCCAAAATGTCAATGTATCAAAGCTGAGGAAGATTATTATAGAAGACACTGAACCTTTGAAAGTTTATCTTTGCCTAAGACTATTAAGCAAACAATGACAACCTAATAGTTTGTGGGTAAAACTTTGAGGTTAAACAATAATAATCATTATCATCATCATCATCTAAACACTAATTTTAAAATGAATCATAAAAAATACCTTAAATATCTAAAATAATGTTTATCCTATTTTTCTGACCTCCTTTCTTTGCTCTATGATATTTTGGTCCAGTTATATATTCTTTTCATTTAAACTTAAATAGTTTTCTCAATCTTTTCCAAATTTGATTCCATGAAAGCTTTCTCATATTGGAATTAGCAAATATTTGAAGACTCTTTACATGTTTGATTTGAGCACTGCTTAAGCATATATTTTATGTTATCATACTTCACTCTTTCTAATCTGAAAGTATGTGATTTTTTAAAATAACCGAAATTTGGCATTTTTTTATATTTTTACCTATGTGCTATGTTATTGATTTTCATTTTGATCTATCTTCTCTAATACTACTGTCTTGATTTTTAATATCCTAACATATATTATATTTCATATCATAAATACTTTTTGTTCCAGGATTATTACTTCTCCTATAGTAAAGAAATAGTATATTACGGATATGAACTATATGTCAAATCTTACTTGTATTTTAACTTTAACATTTGAAGACATTTCTACATTTATTTTTCCTTAATGACTCTTCGTTATTGAGAGTAAATATCAGTATCCAGGCACTCAATGAGTATCAATAGTTGGAGACCAATACTGAGCTCACAGGATTTAGTTTATAAGAAAATTTTGTCAAGAGATTCAAAGACTGAGGGAGGGGTACAAATTGCTCTCTACTGTAATCCAGAGTAAAATATTGGGTGTATCATGAAATCATTCTGCCAGACTTGTCCAATATTCCTATAGAATGTTGGGACTTTATAAAGAAATATTTACATTGACATAACTTCAGATGAAATATCTAGTACTATAATAAGTTTATAATGTAATGGAAGTAAAACATTAACATTAAAAGATTATGAGGCAGATTACATTCAGGGTGCTATCAGAGAGAATCATTCTAATGTACTAGATAGAGATGGATAGGATTGCAGTACAGTCATCCCTCAGTATCTGTGGGAATCAGCTCCAGAAGCTCCCAAAGATAACAAAATCCACCGATGCTCAAGTCTCCAATATAAAATAATGTAATGTTTACATATAACCTATGCACATACTTTTGTGCAATTTAACTCATTCCTAGACTATTTATAATACCCAGTAAAATGAAAATATTATGTAAATATTTTTATCTTGCATTGTTTAAGTAATAACAGCAAGAGAAAAATGTCTGTACATATCAAGTATGAACACAATTTTTTCTAAATGTATTTTATCTGTGGTTGGCTAAATGCATGGATGTGAAACCCTCAGATATGAAGGGGATTTGAGACTGATAAATTAAAGTTTTATTGTTTATTTTAAACTTAAAATATAACCATTACTTCATATTAGAAGTATATTAATAATAAATGTTTATTAGAGAATATAATAAAGACAAATAAGTAGTTATTTACATATCTATATCTATAGATATAGAAATTTATTTCTATATCTATATCAATGTTTTGTATTTATTTTGTATTATAATACAACTAATTTGCATATCTACATATTTATATATATCAAATTATATATGTATATATATCAATATTTTTCCAAACATACTTGTATTATTTTGTTTGTAAAAAATGGAGAGCGTACAGAATAATTTAATTCTGATTAATTCATTCATAATTCTATGAGAAAGATGCTTTTGTTCACTCAATATTTTTCAAAATACATTTTAATGTTTACATAATATTTGATCCAATTCTATCATATTAATTTACTTTATATTTATCCTTTTCTTATTAGGCATTTACATTATTTTCAATTATTTTTTCTAAAATTGTATAAATATATTCACTCAGAAGTAATTTTTTTTCATTTATGTAGATTGGAATTACTGGGCAAATATCTTCAAATTGCCTAATTTATTAAATATTTTCCTACCACGAGATATTAACAAGTATTTGTCTTTGAATTATTTGATTTTTATTTAATTACAGTTAACTGTTGTGTTGATCTGGAAATTATTTTTCTATTAAATGTAAGTTCACATTATAATTTGAAATATTTCAAATATATAATTCATTTTTTAAAGTAATATTTATAATTCTTCATTCACTGACCCAAATCAGACTTAAAGAAGTTTAATAACAGTATATTGTATTATCATGATTTTTAACTAATACAGTTTTTAAAATCAGATCTTAGTTTCCTATAAGGGCACTTATTATTTTTTGTTACCTCTTTTCCTCTCTTATTTTTCATTCCTTTCTTTTTAAATTTCAAGTTCTATTTTAGATTCCATGGTATGTGTGCAGGTTTGTTACAAAGATATATCGTGTGATGCTCAGGTTTGGAGTATGATTGAACCCACAACCCAGGAAGTTAGCATCCTACCGAATAAGTAGTTTTTCAATCCCTGCTCTTATATTCCCTGGCGTCAATTGTCTCCATCTTTATAACCATGTATACCCAATGTTTAGCTCTCATTCATAAGTGAGAACACACGGTATTTGGTTTTCTGTTTCTGCTTTAGTTCACTAAGGATAATGGCCTCTGGCTGCATCCATGCTGCCACAAAAAATAGTTTTGTTCTTCATGACTGTGTAGTATAAAATGTTGCATATGTACCACATTTTCTTTATCCAATCCACTCTTGATGGGCACTTGGTTTGGTTCTATGTCTTTGCTATTGTGACTAGTGTTACAATGAATGTATGAGTACATGTATATTTTCGGTGGAACAATCTATTTTCCTTTGGGTATATATCTAGTAATGGGATTGCTGGGTCACATTGTACTTCAACTGTTAGTTTTTAAAGAAATCTGCAAATTGCTTTCCACAGTGACTGAACTAATTCACATTCCCCCTAACAGTATACAAGAATTCCCTTTTCTCCACAGACCTACCAGCAGGTATTATTTTTTAACTTTTTAACCAAAAGCCATTCTGACTGATATGAGATTGTATCTCATTATGGTTTTGATTTGCATTTCTCTGATGATTAGTGATGATTAGTATATTTTCATATGTTTGTTGGCTATTTGTATGCCTTCTTTTGAGTAATGTCTGTTCATGTTCTTTGATAATTTTTAAATGGAGTTATTGGTTTTTTGCTTGTTGATCTAAGTTTCTTATAAATTGTGGATATAAGTACTTTGTTGGATGCATAGTTTCTGAATATTTCTCCCATTCTGTAGGTGCTCTGCTGTATTGGTCTGTTCTCACACTGTTAATAAGTACGTACCTGAGACTGGGCACTTTATAAAAGAAGGAGGTTTAATTGACTCACATTTCCCTTCTGCACTGCCCTAGCAGAGGTTCTCTCTGAGGGCCCCATCCTGCAACAGACTTCTGCCTAGCCATCTGGGCATTTTCATACCTCATCTGAAATCTATGTGGAGCTTCAGAAACCTCAATTCTTGCCTTCTATGCACCCACAGGATCAACACCACGTGGAAGCTGCCACAACCTGGGGCTTGCACCCTCTGAAGTCATGGATGGAACAACTGGGATGCAGGGCACTATGTCACAAGGCTACACACAGCAGGGGGGCCCTGAACCCAGCCAAGGTAACCATTTTCCCTCCTAGGCCTTGGGTCTATGATGGGAGGGCTACTGCAAAGGTCTCTGACATGCTTTGGATATGGTTTCCTGTTGTCTTGGTGATTAACATTTGACTCCTCATTACTTATGCAAATTTCTGCAGTCAGTTTGAGTTTTTCCCCAGAAAATGGGATTTTCTTTTCTATCACATGTTTAGGCTAGAATTTTCCAAACTTTTATGCCCTGCTTACTCTTGAACGCTTTACTACTTAGAATTGTTTTTCACCGGATACCTTAATTCATCTCTCTAAAGTTCAAAGTTCCACAGACCTCTAGGGCAGGGGCACAATGCTGCCAGTTTCTTTGCATAGCAAGAGTGACCTTTACTCCAGTTCCCAAGAAGTTTCTCATCTTCATCTGAGACCACCTCAGCTTGGATTTTATTATTTACATCACTATCAGCATTTTGGTCAAAGCCATTCAACAAATCTCTAGGAAGGTCTAAACTTTCCTACATTTCCCTATCATCTTCTGAGTCCTCTAAACTGTTCCAACCTCTGCCTGTTACCCATTTCCAAAGTTACTTCTACATTCTCAGGTATCATCATCAGAGCACCTCACTCTACCAGTGACGATTTACAGTATTAATCTGTTTTCATGCTGCTGGTAAAGACATACCTGAGACTGGGTAATTTATAAAGGAAAGACGTTTAATTGACTCACAGTTCCACATGGCCGGGGAGGCTTCACAATCATGGCAGACATCAGGAGAAGCAGAGGCACACCTTACATGGCCACAGGCAAGAGAGCTTGCACAAGGGAACTGCTCTTTATAAAACAATCAGATTTCATGAGACTTATTCACTACCATGAGAACAGCATAGAAAAACTCACCCCCATGTTTCTATTATCTTCCACCGGTTTCCTCCCCAACACATGGGGATTATGGGAGCTACAATTCAAGATGAGATTTGGATGGGGACATAGCCAAACTATATTTACTGAATCAATAGGTTCTCTTGCTGTGTACAGGCTCTTTATTAATTAGGTACCACTCATCAACTTTTTGTTTTGTTACAATTGATTTGAGGTCTTAGCCACAAATTCTTTGACAAGGCTGACCTTGAGAAGAACATTTTCTAGGTTTTCTTCTAGAATTTTATAGTTTGAAGTCTTACATGTAAATGTTTAATCCATCTTGAGTTAATTTTTTTTACATGATAAAAGGTAGAGATCCAGTTTCATTCTTCTGTATATGGGTATCCAGTTAACCAAGCAACATTTATTTAATCGGAAGTCTTTTCCCGTTGCTTTTTTCTGTCAACTTTGTTAAAGATCAGATGGTTGTAGATGTGTGGCTGTATTTCTGGGTTCTGTATTGTGTTCTTTGGTCTATGTTTTTATATTGGCATTAACCATGTTGTTTTGGTTACCAGAGCATTGTGGTATAGTTTGAAATCAGATAATGTAATGCCTCTGTCTTTGTTCTTTCTGCTTAGGATTGCTTTGGCTATTCAGGCTCTTTTTTTGTTCCATGTGACCATTAGAATACTTTGTTCTAATTCTGTGAAAAATGACATTGGTAGTTTGATAGGAATAATGTTGAATCTGCAGATTGCTTTGGGCAGTATGGCCATTTTAACAGTATCAATTCTTTCAATTCATGAGCATGGAATATTTTTTCTATTTGTGTCAGCTCTGATTTAGTTTAACAGTATTTTCTAGTTCTCCTCGTAGAGAATTGTCACCTCCTTGGTTAGATGTATCCCTAGGTATTTTCTTATGTGTAGGTGTTTTGAATGGGATTGTGTTCTTGATTTTGCTCTCAGCTTGAACATTATCAGTGTATAGAAATGCTACTGAGTTCTGTACATTGATTTTACATCCTAAGACTTTACTGAGGTCATCTGTCAGTTCAAGGAGACCTTTGGGAGGCTCTAGGGTTTTCTAGGTATAGAATAATATATTCAGCAAAGAAAGACAGTTTGACTTTTTTTTCCTATTTGGATGACTTTTATGTCTTTTTCTTGCCTGATTGCACTGGCCAGGACTTCCAGTACTATGTTGAATAGGATGGTGAGAGTGGGTGTCCTTGTTTTGTTTCAGTTGTCAAGGGAAATGTTTCCAGATTTTGCCTATTCATCATAATGTTGGCTGTGGGATTTTCATAGGCAGCTCTCATTATGTTGAAGTATGTTTTCATTTTTTGTAGCTTTTATTTTAAATTCAAGGGTATAAATGTAGGCTTGTTATATAGGTAAACTTTTGTCGTGGGTTTTTGTTGTACAGATTATTTTATTACCCAGCTTTTAAGCTTAGAAACCATTAGTTATTTTTCCTGATTCTCTCCCTACTCTCAGCCTTCAACCTACAAAAGGTCCCAGTGTGTGTTGTTCCACTCTGTATATCCACGTGTTCTCATCATTTAGCCCCCGTTTATAACTGAGAACATGCAGTATTCAGTGTTCTGTTCCTGTGTTAGTTTGCTAAGGACAATGACCACAAGGTCACTCTGTGGCAGTCTCATTCATTTTTAAGGCTATGTAGTATTTAATGGTATATATGTACCACATTTTCTTCATCCAGTCTATAATTGATGGGCATTTGGGTTGATTGCCTGTCTTTGCAATTGTGAATAGTGCTGAAATGAACAAACACTTGCATGTATCTTTATAATAGAATGATTTATATTCCTCTGGGTACATGCCAAAAAATGGGATTGATAGGTTGAATTGTATTTCTGTCTTTAGTCTTCGAGTAATCACCACTGTCTCCCACAACGCCTGAACTAATTTACACTCCCAGCAACAGTGTGTAAGCATTCTTTTTTCTCCATAACCTCACCAGCATCTGTTGTTTTTTGACATTTTAATAACAGCCATTCTGACTGGTGTTAAATGGTAACTCACTGTAGTTTTGATTTCCATTTCTCTAATGACCAGTGATGTTGAACTTCTTCGTGTGATTGTTGGCTGCATGTATGTCTTCTTTTGAAAAGTGTTCATGTCCATTTCTCACTTTTTAATGGGATTGTTTGTGGGTATTTTCTTGTAAATTTGTTTAAGTTCCTTATTGATAATGGGTATTAGACTTTGGTCGATGCATAGTTTGCAAATATTTTCTCATATGCTGTAGGTTGTTTACTCTATTGATAGTTTCTTTTGCTGTGCATAAGCACTTTAATTTAATCCCATTTGTCAATTTCTGCTTTTTTGCAGTTGTTTTTGACATCTTCATCATGAAATATTTGCCCATGCCTACATCCTGAATGGAATTGCACAGGTTGTCTTCCAAGGTTTTTATAATTTGGAGTTTTACCTTTAAGTCTTTAATCCATCTTGAGTTGATTTTATTTATAAGGAGTCCAGTTTCCAACTGCTGCAGATGGCTAGCCAGTTATTCCAGAACCATTTATTGGATAGGGCATCCTTTTCTTATTGCTTGTTTTTGTCAGGCTTAGCAAAGATCATACAGTTGTAGGTGTGTGGTCTTATTTCTGGACTCTCTATTCTGTTCTGATAGTCTATGTATCTGTTTTTGTACCAGTGTCATGCTGTTTTGGTTACTATAGCCTTGTAGGATAGTTTAAAGTTGAGTAGCCTGATGCCTCCAGCTTTGTTCTTTTTGCTTAGGATTGCCTTGGATATTCAGGCATCATTTGGGTTCCATATTAATTTTAAAATAGTTTTGTCTAGTTCTATAAAAAATGTAAATTGTAATTTAATAAAATAGCATTGAATCTATTAATTGCTTTTGGCAGTATGGACATTTTAACAATATCAGTTTTTCTTATCCATACACATAGAATGTTTTTCCATTTGTTTGTGTCATCTCTGATTTGTTTGAGTAGTAGTTTGTAGTTCTGTTTCTTTGATACCTAGCATTTTGAGAATTTGTATCAAAAGAGATGTTGGGTTTTACTGAAAATTTTTTCTGCAACTATTGACATGATCATTTGGTTTTTGTTTTTATTTTTTTAGGTGGTGAATCACCTGTATTGATTTGTGCATGTAGAACCAACCCTGCATCCCAGGAATAAAATCTACTTGATCATGGTGGATTAACTTTTTGACATGCAGCTGGATTTGGTTCGCTAATAATTTGCTGAGGATTTTTCATGTGTGTTCATCAGTGATATACCATCAGCTAGATTACCAAAGAAAAAAGAGAGAAGATTTAAATAAGCACAATCAGAAATGACAAACATGAAATTACAACTTATGCCACAGAAATAGATATGCTCCTCAGTGACTGTTGTGAACATTTCTATGGATACAAACTAGAAAATCTAGAGGAAGTGGGTAAATTCCTGAACACACACAGACTTCCAAAATTGGACTAAAAGAAAATGAAGCTCTGAACTGACCAATAATGAGTTCCAAAACTGAATCACTAATAAAAAGCCTACTAACCTAAAGAAAAAAAAAAGCCCTCAACCAGAAGTATTCATGGCTGAATTCTACAAAATGTACACAGAGCTGATACCAAGCCTACTGAAACTATTCCAAAACATCAAGAAGGGAATCTCCTCCCTAACTCATTCTGTAAAGCCAGCATTATCATGACACCAAAACCTGGCAGAAACACAATGAAAAAAAAAAAAACTACAAGTCTTATTACTTTTATTCTTCATAAATTTCTGACAATTCTTACACAGTTCTGTATCAAAATGCTTATGAGTATCATTAACAAGTTCTTTCATAAACAGAAGTTACGTTTTAATTGAGTTTGCATTACAAATCTATACTTTAAATGAGAAAACTTTGTATCTTTACAATTTTATTTTCTCCACACAGAAATATTTATTCAATAAATTATTCATTAATGCACCACATAAAGTTTTATATGATTCTTCATATGAAGCTTTAATTTCTTACAATTAATCACTGAACTACATGATCTTAAATTTATCCTGTGCTAGGACTTGATCTTAAACACACACATACACACCCACATACACACACACACACACACACACACACACACATTTAATCATCACTACAATATCTTGATACCTATTGAAAACACCAGAAGCATTGGGAGAGACATTGAGATATTTTTTAAAGCACTAAGAACGTAGAGCTAGGATGTGATAGAGCAACCATGTTATTTTTTAATAAAAGTATACACTAGGGCCAAGCACAGTGGTTCACACCTGTAATCTCAACATTCTGGGAGGCCAAGGCAGGCAGATCACCTGAGGTCGGGAGTTCAAGACCAGCCTGACCAACATGGAGAAACCCCGTCTCTACTAAAAATACAAAAAATTAGCCAGGCATGGTGGCACATGCCTGTAATTACAGCTACTCAGGAGGCTGAGGCAGGAGAATCACTTGAAGCCAGGAGGCAGAGGTTGTGGTGAGCCGAGATCACTCCATTGCACTCCAGCCTGGGCAACAAGAGTGAAACTTCATCTCAAAAAAAGAGTATACACTATATAAATATGTAACGTGTATTTATATGTAATCCATGAATATATAAAATGTATATATGAATATATTTCAATTCTCCAGTTATTTGTGAGTATAGATAGATATACAAACAAGGACACATATACTCACATACAAATATGCTTTCATTTGGTTATTAGTGGTGTATGTAAAAACTGTTATTTGTTTGTTCTCTTTTATACTACTGCTATGGTTGAATTGTGTTCCCAAAAAAGGTATGTTGATGTCCTAATTCTCAGTACCTGTGAATGTGAGCTTATTTGAAAATAGGGTCTTTGTGGATATAATCGAGATCAGTGTATGTTGGGCTAAACCCTAATCCAATATGACGGGTGCTTTTATAAGACAAAGCAGTGACACAGGGAGAAGAATGCCATGTAAAGACTCAGAGATACTTAGATACCGGGGGAAGATGGCCATGTGAAGGCGGAAGCAGAGATTGGAACTATGTTGACACAGCCAAGGAACCCTGGGCTTACCAGATACTGCAA
This sequence comes from Cacajao melanocephalus, assembly GCA_963573385.1. Classification (NCBI taxonomy): domain Eukaryota; kingdom Metazoa; phylum Chordata; class Mammalia; order Primates; family Pitheciidae; genus Cacajao; species Cacajao melanocephalus. Next base: position 20,899 of record CAUYLG010042708.1, on the reverse strand, counting down.
GAACCCAGATACCGCAAGAGGCAAAGAAGGATCTTATTCTAGAGGCTTCAGAGGAAGTACAGCCCTACCTGAACTTTTGTTTTGAACTTTTAGCTTCCAGAACCATAGACAATAAATTTTTGTTGTGTTAAGCTACTTAATTTGCTATAATTTATTACACCAACCCTAGGAAATCAATACAACCACATAATTCTATCAGTTCTAATAATTTCCAATAGATTTTAGTCCATTTAGACAACTCAATTTTTTTGGAAACAATTGGAATTTATTCTCTAAGTTTTAATATCTGTGTCTGAGTGAATTAACACGTTTCAACCACAAACTTCGAGTTTTACAGTGATAATACATGTACTTCTCTTTGTCTTCACTATAATGAGTCTCCTACCAGTGTTGCACGGGCTGTTTATTTGTTTTTAATTTTTTTTAGAATCTTAAAATATGATTATATTACTAGATAACCCAAATTTTTAAGAGGTGTTTTCAATTCGATCATGGCTTTTTTTAGCTCTATTCAAGTGATATTTTTTCTCTTTTATATTACATATTTTATCATATCAATATATTTTTATTAGTTTACTATTCTTATAATGCTAGGACAAACCTTTAAAAATAATTATGGAATCATTTTATAATATAATAAACAATTTGATTTGATAGATTTTATACCTTTTTTAAATTATACCTTAAGTTCTGGGGTGCATGTGCAGAACATGAAGGCTTTTTACATACACATGCCATGGTGGTTTGCTGCTCTCATCAACCTGCCATCTACATTAAGTATTTCTCCTAATGCTATCCCTCCCCTAGCCCCGCATCTCTCAACAGGCCCCAGTGTGTGATGTTCCCCTCCCTGCGTTCATGTGATCTCATTGTTCAACCCCCACTTATGAGTGAGATCAAGTGGTGTTCGTTTTCTGTTCTTGTGATATTTTGCTAAGAATGATGGTTTCCAGCTTTATCCATACCCTGCAAAGGACATGAACTCATCCTTTTTTATGGCTGAAAACTATATCAAAGTATTGCTTTTTTAAAAAAGTGCATATGACTCTATAGAACTGTTTTAGATTTACAACAGAAAATTGAGGAAGTAGTAGAGAGTTCTTATGTACCCTTAACTCATTTCTCCCACTATTAACATTTTAGCATAGTGTGTGTGTTCATATGGATAAACTACTACTGATGAATTATTATTAAGCCATACTTCATTCAAATTTCTTTAGTTTTGACCTAATGTTATGTCTTGTTCCAGGATTTTATCTAAGACACAAGATTGTACTGTGTCATACCTCTTTAGCCTCATCTTAACTATGATATATTTTCGGAATTTTTATGTTTTTGATGATCTTACTAGTTTTGAGTACTACTGGTCAGGATACTTGATTAAATGTAATTAAACTGGAATTTGTCTGGTGCATGTGTGTGTGTATGTGTGTGTGTGTGTTTATGTGTGTGTGTGTGTGTCTGTGTGTTTAGATGGGAGTTATGTGTCTTGAGAAGGAAGATCAGAGTTTCTACACAGTAAATATATCCTTTTTTCCCCATCTTTTCATCCTACACTTTTTGGAAGGAAGCACTTTGAACGATATGATTAACTGTTCATGATGTAAAATTCTACACATTTTGAGAACTGTACCATGTCATATATCCAGAATTAGAGTTTTGAACAGAATAGTTTCATTGTACTAGATTTCATCTGTGCTTCACTTGTTCAAACTGCTAGTCCTCCCCTTCAACCACTCACTCACCTTTTTATCATCTCTACAATTTTGCATTTTGAAGAATGTCATATAACTGAAATTATATGGCATGTAGGCTATTTATAGTAGCATCTTTCTCTTAGCAATATGCATTTCAGATTCATCTATGTCTCTCTGTTGATTGATAACTCATTTTATCACTGAATAATATCCCCTCATCTTTTAAAGGTAAAGTTTGCTTCACTGATTTCTTCCAGTTTTGTCATATATGAGTAAAGCTACTATAAACTGCTGGGTGCTACTTTTGTGTAGGCATAAGTTTTTACATCATTTGGGCAAGCTACTAGGAGCACAATTGCCAGATCACAGGTAAGATTATACGTTCTTTGTAATAAATTTCCAAACTAGTACATTTTGAATTCCCATCAACAATGAATGAAGGTTCCTGTTGATTTGCATCCTTGTCAGCAAACTACATTAGATTTTTTTTTTATTTTTGAGTTTTAGCCATTGTAATCAGAATGTAGTAATACTTCATTGTTGTTTTAATTTGCAATTCCCTAATGACAAATAATATTGAGTATTTTTATATGCATATTTGCCATCTGTACATTCTATTTTTGAGGTGTCTGTTCCGATCATTTGCACTTTTGGAGGGTGGGGTTCTTTTATTATTGCTGAATTTTAAATTTGTTGATTTGGATATAAAACCTTTATGAAATGTGTTTTCTTCTAGTCTATGCTTTCTCTTTTCATACTCTTAATAGTGTCTTTTGCAGAGAACACATTTTAAATTTTAATTAAGTCCAACTTACAAATATTTTCTTTCATGGATCATGCTTTTGGTGTTGTAGTTAAAAACTTATCACTTAACCCAGGTCACCTATATTTTTTTTGTTATCTTTGAGAAGTTATATTATTGCATTGTGTTTTCCATTTAGGTCTATCATCCATTTTTAGTTAATTTCAGTGAAAGTGTAAGGACAATATCTAGATTCTTTTTGTTTGTTTGTTTCATGAATGTCCGATTTTTCTAGCACCATTGGTTGAAAAAGGCTCTCTTTTTTCCCCGCAATTTGCTGTGTTCCTTTAGTCAAAGAAAAGTTGACTATATTTGTGAGTGTCCGTTTTTTAAGCAATTATTTTATATTTATTTACCTATTCCTTTAACAATATCATGCTGCCTTTTTTACAGCTTTATCATAGCTTTAACTAAAGTTGCTTAGTTTGAGTTCTTCTACTTTGTTCTTTCATATTGTCTTAGCTGTTCTATCTTTTTTCTTTCCATACGAATTTAAAGACTAGTTTGTCAATATAAGTTTTTACTCATATGTTTCATAGAATTCTCTAGTAGAATCATCTTGTCCTGAGGGATTTTTTTGGAAAAATTAATTATGGATTTATTAATTTATTAATCATGGAAATTTATTATTAATTTCTGTCATATATATATATAGGCCAATTCTGGTTATATATTTTCCCTGCACACTTTTTGGTAACTTGTGTCTTCAAAAAAATTGGCCCATTTCATGTAAATTATCAAATCTGTGGGCCTAGAGTTGTCCATAGTATTACTTTCTTATGATTTGATTGTGCAATAGATCAGAAGTGATGCTCCTCTTTCATTTCTGATATTTTCAACCTGTGTCTTGCTTTTTTTTTCTTGATTATCCTAGCTAGAAGTTTGTAATTTTATTGGCCCTCTCTGAGAACCAGCTTTCTGTTTCATTAACTTTTCTTTTACATTTTTTCTTTTTTATTTTACTAAAAATCTGCTCTATTTATTATTATTATTATTATTATTATGCCTATTTTTGTTTTAAATTACTCTTCTTTGGCTTCCAAATATACAGATGTTAATTTTAGATATTTATTTCTTTGTAATAGTTATGAGCTATTAAATTTCTTGTAATTACTGATTTTTCTGCATTTCACAAATTTTGATTTTACATTTTCATTTTTATTTAGTTCAATATACTTTGAAATGTTTCTTGAGATGTCTTACATCCATATGCTATTTAAATTTGTGTTGTGTAATCTCCAAACAGTTCAGTGTTTTTCAATTGTCTCTATTTTATAAACTTTAGCTTAATCCTATTGTGGTCTAAGAATATCACTGGAGTGATTTGTATTCTTTAAAAAAAAATTCTCTTAGTTTATGTCCCAGAATGGTTTATTTTGGTGAATGCTCCATCTGAGCAAGAGAAGAATATGTATTCCGACATTATTGAATAAACTATTATAAAAATGTCACTTAAATTAACAATTAATAGTTTTGATAACTATAGCCTTGTAAGTATAATTTGAAGTTGAGTAATGTGATGCCTCCAAATTTGTTATTTTTGCTTATTATTGCTTTGGCTATGCAGACTGCTTTTTGGTCTCGTATACTTTTTAGTATTGTTTCTTCTATTTCTGTGAAGAATGATGATGGTATTTTGATGGGAATGTCATTGAATCTGTAGATTGCTTTGGCAGTACAGTCATTTTCACAATACTGATTCTACCTGTAACGAGCATGGGATGTGTTTCCATTTCTTTGTGTCAGCTATGATTTCTTTCAGCAGGCTAAGTAATATATTGGTGTATACATACTACATTATTTTCATTGGTTGGCTGGTAGGCATTTAGGTTAGTTTCCTATTTTTGCAATTGAAAAGTGTCCTGCTATAAACGTGTGTGAATATGTCTTTTTCATATAATAGCTTCTTTTCCTTTGCGTAGATAGCTAGTAGTGGAATTACTAGATGGAATAGTAGCTCTATTTTAGTTTTTTAAAGAATCTGCATACTGGTTTCCATAATGGTGGTACTAGTTTACATTTCCACCAGCAGTGTAAAAACGTATCTTTTTCACCACATCCATGCTAACATCTATTTTTTTTTTTGAAGGGTGAGGGAAATGAAATTTATTGGGTGAAAAGGGAAAAAGAAAAAAAATCTCTCAGCAAAGTGAGAGAGAGTCCTGCTACCAGGTTTCCTGACTCAGATTGAATCCCAGGTCACCACACAGGAAGAGGAGAGGCCAGGATCCTCCCCACTGCAAATTATATGAATTTCCTGAGGCTGCACCCCGTCCTCCCAGGGCACAGGTAGGCACTACTCAGAAAGAATCAGTCAGGAAAGGGCAGGCTTCATCCAGGACCAACAGTCTGGTTTGTCAGCCTTCAGGCTGTTTTAGGCTTCAAGGCAGGGTTTCATTGGGGACTCTTGGCTGCCTCCTGTCTCTATCAGTAGCATTAGAAGTGAAAGGCAGAAACATTCTTTCCTCTTTATTTTTCTATTATTTTTTCTCTCCTGGAGCCTAAAGGTTAGCTTCTTTTTTTTTTTTTTTTTTTTTTCATATAAATTTGGTGTAGTTAAATATGGGCAGTCTTGCAGGTGTAAGGTGATATCTAATTGTGGTTTTAATTTGCCTTTCCCTGATAAATGGTGATTTTGAGCATTTTTTTTTTAAGTTTCTTGGCTGTTTGTGTATCTTCTTTTGAAAATGTTCTATTATGTCCTTTGCTCACTTTGTGATGGGATTATTTGTTCTTTTCTTGCTTGTTTGAGTTACTTGTAAATTCTGGATATTAGTCATTCGCTGTATGCATAGTTCTCAAATATCTTCTCCCACTTTCCGGGTTGTCTGTTTAATCTGCTGATTATTTATTTTGCTGTGCAGCAGCCTTTTCATTAAACTAGATTCTATTTATTTACTTGTGTTTTTGTTGGATTTGCTTTTGGGTTCTTAGTCACGAATTCTTCATCTAAGCCACTGTCTGCAAGAGTTTTTTCTGGTGCTATCTTCTAGAATTTTTATGTTTCAAGTCCTAGATTTAAGTGTTTGTTCACCTTGAGTTGATTTTTGTACTAGGTGAGAGATGAGGATCCAGTATCCTTTTATAAGAAAAACTCTCACAAAATGGCACAGGAGGGAGATATCATATCATTTTCTTTCTCCCTAAACAATTTAACATTTTTTACAAGGCAGGTCTGCTGGTTATTAATTCCTGTAGGTTCTTCTTCGGAGAAAGCTTTCATTTCTTCTTAGTTTTTGAAGAAGAATTTTGTGGGATATTTTCTGTTAATGAGTTTCTTTTTCTTTTAACATGTTAAATATTTACTTTATGCTGTTTTGCTTGTATAGTTTCTGACAAGAAGTCTAATGTAATTATACTCTTTGTCCTACAAGAAAGATTTTTTTTCCCCTTTGGTTCCTTCAAGACTACTATTACATCTTTGGCTTTCTTCAGTTTGAATATGTTATGGCTAGGTGTATATTTTTTGGTATGTATCCTTCTTTGATAAATGGGCTTCATGGATCAATGGTTTGGAGTCTATCACTAATTTTGAAAAATTCTCAACTTCAACTATTTCTTCCACCCCATTCTGTTTTTCTCCTTCTGGTATTCCAGTGGCACGTATGTTTCATCTTTTATCATTGTCCTTCAGTCCTTGAATAATATGTTCTGGTGTTTTTCTTTTCTTCTTTTCTTCAGTTTATGGAGTTGCTACTACTGAAATATCTCCAAGATTACCTATTCTTTCCTTAGCCATGCCCAGTCTACTATAGAGCTAAAAGGCATTCTTTATTTTTATGATAGTGATTTCTCTTTGTACTATTTCCTTTGCGTCTTTGTTATAGTTTATATCTCTCTGCTTATATTACCTATTATTGGATTTTGTCTCTTTTTTTTAGTAGAGCCCTTATCATATTTATTAAAATTATTTTAAATTATCTATGTGAATAATTTTATACCCATATGTTTCTGATACATGCTTTGTCTCTTCAGAGTAATTTTTCCTGCTTTGTGGAATGTCTTTACATTTTATGCCAAGAATCAGACACAATATTTCAGATAATAGGAATTGAGGAAAACAGATCTTTACTATAAGACTTTATGTTAATCTGGGTAGAAGGTGGGTTGTATTTTATATTTGCTGTAGCTGTAGACACCAGAAACTTCAAATATCACTAGATTCTTTTACTCTCCTACTGCTTTTGATTTCTTAAGAAACTTCATCTTAAATAGACTTTGTGCCTTGTGACTTCTTCAGCTGTAATCTTCTATTATTTTAATGAAGAAATGGAGATATGGAGATAAGGTATAGAAAAAAGATAAGCATATCATAATCTTATGATAAACGGTCCCTTGGTGGCCTGTGTTTCTGGACTATGGATTTATGATTGTTTCTTAGCTGTATTCTGCTCATAGGTAAAACAGGGAAGTCAGAGGTGGTTGACACTGTCAAATATTCTTCCTCCTAGGTGTGATAAGACAATTCTTTCTCACTGGAGAGTAGGTTTTGCTATAGAGAATGCCTTAGAATACTTTTAGAATATTCCAGAATAGTTAACATTTTCTCCACCATGACAGTTACATGAGTACTGTTCTCTGATCTTCAACATGAAAACATAAAATGCTCTAGAGGTAAAACCCACAAAAGTATAAGTTCCCCTAAGAGTGGGCCCCAAGAGTTTTTCACACTCACTTTGTCCATATATAGCCACCAGCAATTCCCCAAAACTACCATTTTAGTGTTCCTAGCACCTCATAGCTTTAATGGTTTCTGCTCCATTTAAGCTGATTTCTTCTGCGATTCTCTATACTCATATGTCTCTCAAGATTAGCATATGGCATTTTGCATTGTGACTTCATTTTTTCTAGTCTAGCCAGGAGAAGTACTATTTTCTGTTTTTTCACTTGTTGTAAGGTCAGGAGTAGAGTGGTGATTCCCAAGCTTTTTTACATATTAAAGCTGAAAACTACTTCCCAATAATTACCTTTTAGATATTACATGTTGGTTTTGCCTTTTGTTTTTTGTACTCTCTTACAGGTTTTTCAGAGAAATTTAGATTTTTGTTTGAATTTAGAGATTTTTTTTTCTTAGTATAACATTAAATTGTGTTTTACTTTGGATTCCACCAAAGTCTAAGTCTAAGAAAGGATTTGTGCCCAAATAGTTTATTTGAAAGATGACTCCATAAATCCTGGTAATGGAGCAGGAAATTAAGTTAAAAAGGGAGAAAAATCAGTAAACATAACACTCATGAGTGGGTTAAATACAGTGGCCAACTGAGGCTCAATCTCACAGGGAACCCTGTAAGCAACTGTAGAATGTGCCTCTAAATATTTCCAACAAGAGGTGAAAACATTGGAGTATTTATCCAACAACTTGCATACTTCTTTGGCTGAGGGTTGCTTTTAGAGCCTTAACATCCCTGCCTCTTGACTTGCTCCATTTGCTAGTGAGAATACTTCAAAAGCTAAAGAATATCTTCAGGCAGAAACACAACACTGCTGTAAAGTTTGTTTGAAATCATTAAGTAGGTGCAAAACCAATGCCAGAATTCAGGTACAGATATTTCCACTTGCACTTCAAAATTATTCCTTTAAAATTTAGAGTGCCCTTAATGTTGAATCAAGTGGATTTGAATAACAAGAGGGTCTGACTGTAAAAGATGTGTTTGTTGCCTCATCCAGTTCATTACCTTGCTATACTGTAATGACACTCAATTTTAAAACACTATTTTGTTTTACTGAGACAATGCAGAAAAGTTATTGGAATGCTCAATTTATAGATTTTCTCTTTTCTTGTTCAAAGCTCCTGTTATGTCTCCTTGCCCACCCTCCAACCCATGTCTTCAAGAAAAAGAATCAACAAAATGTATACAACATGAAATTTCAAACTATAACTAATATGTGAGATTTGAGACTTATGATTTATTCATTCACTACACAAATATCACTAATAAGCACTTACATATAAAGAAAGTATTCTTCTTTGAGTTAAAGAAAGATAATTAAATATTAAAAAGAAAATGCCAACCATTGTGAACCTTATGTTCTGAGGATGCTTGTGTATTTGCCCTTTTGGGATCCTGAAATTTGATTATAATTGTTCTAGATAAATTTTTTCATTCATCTTGTTATCATAAAGCCTTTTCATTTGAGAACTTGTTCTTTCAAAACAAGGAAATATTTCTACCTATTTTTCTCTTTGAAGTAAGAATTTTCAGACCGTTGTTCATGTTTCAAATTTTTCACATACTTTCACGTATTTTCAACTTTTCACATAATTCTTATTAATACTATATTTTATGCTCAGCTACATCTTCCTGCTACTATTTAACTCTTCCAGTTTGAGAAAATACATATAATGTATTTTTCCCAACCTTCTTAAACATTTTTAATATGGTAATGGTTATATAACATTGTAAAATTACTTAATGTTATTAAATTGTACTTATCCATTAAATTGTGCCAATTCAACTTACAAATAGTAGAAATGGCAAATTTAATGTTATATATAATTTACCACAATAAAAGTATTTTTAATTTATTATAATGCCCACATCATTCTATAACTGGCATGACCCTTCAGACCTATACTTTGTATTCACCATAGATGCATATATAGACAGGTAGATAGATCACATTGATATATCACATATAGGATAGATAGATAGATACACAGATAAACAGACCAATCACATTCTTTATTCCATATAATTTTGCTATATAATTTAATCAAGAATTATTTATCAATTGTGCCCAAAAATGTTTTAATATTTGTGACACTGCTATAAAAACTGTCTCAGGTTTATTTTCTGTACTGTAGATTCCTTGAAATGGGCAAATGGAAGGGTCTGTATAATTCTTATTAAAGTAGTGTAAGCTATTAGGCCACTCTGACATATTTAAGACAGAATTATGGCAGATACATTAAGTCAAAATATTAGAGTTCTAAATTGAATGTTGTCTGCCTCAGTCAGTAAATGAAACCAGCAGGAATAGGGTTAAATCACTATAGCCAGCTATTAAGTTTGAATCTGCAGGATTAATTTATAGTACTTGTAATTATGGCTATAAAATCTATAATAGACTGAGGTTTATGAAAGATTATGAACAGCAGCTAAGATCTTTTTAAATTTAACAGGATATCTTACTAAGTGGTGAGTTTCTTATCACTGGAAATGTCTGAACAAAGTTTAACTGGACACCTGTCAAGAGTGTTTTAGAAGGTTGTTATATTATAGTAGAGACAGAAATATATGTCCTCTATGATCCCATTTATTTCTAAGGCTCTGAGGTCTAACAAGTAATATAAAATTGGGAATACCTGTTGGTCATTAGTTATAAAACTAGATTTATACTCCTGTAATTAGACAATGACTTTTTAAATAACCTATGGCCGTTTTAATTTTACTGTATCATAGTTATTATAGAATTTATCAAGGCTTCATATTCCTAAACCTTTTAAAAAATTATGCACTGAATTATAAGCTTATTGCATTGAACTTCAGGACCTCTGTTAGAAAAAAATTTACAAAGAACCAACACATGTATCTGCAACTGATGTATTTGCAAACTGTGGCATTAGAGTGAAGGTGTGGGCTTTGGCATGAGTCATTTTCCCATGCCACACTTTTGGGGGAAAGCATCAATAATCAAAGTATATCGAAGAATCAAAGTGAAACTGATATGTGAGATCACTCATTCTTTTATACCTTCATTCACTAAAGAAAATGTATTAATATGCAATTACATATGAAGCAGGTATTCCTCTAATTAAATTCTACCCCTAATACATGTTGGATCTTAGACAGTAATTTAACCTATCTAAATTATATTCCTTGTATGTCAAGTAGAAAATAAGACTATCTATTTCATAGAGTTTTTGTAGGTATAAAATTAGGAATTTTTTATAACACATTAAAAACAGTGCCATGATTATTTGTTATAAAGTAGAACTAATGTTATTTTGGGTACATAAATATGACCTAGGTGATAACTTCTTCAAAATAAAAACATCCGATTTTTCCAAAAACTTGATTAACAACACATAGAAATATGTAAGATGTACTTTAAAAAGAATGAATAAGAGATTAAGTTTAAAAAGCCCAGTAGCATTTCACAGGTTTAAATAAAATATTGGTTGGCTGCTTGTTTGCTATTTTCATCTCTTATTCCTTCCTGTCTCCATTGTTAAACACAATTATTAAACACATAATAGAGGTTTTTAACACCCATTTTTAGACTGCATTCTAGCCTGGGCAGTAGAACAAGAATCCTGTTCTCTCTCCCTCTTTTTCTTCCTCTTTCTTTCTCTCGTACATTCTTTTTTTTTTTCTTTCTGTCACTCTCACTTTCTTTCCTCTCTTTTTCTTTCTTTCAAAAAAAAAAATAAATAAAAAAAAAAAATTAAAAAAAATAAAAAATAAAAAAATAAATAAATTAATCTAATATACGATATTGGTAGAATAAAGGACAAAAATATGATGATCACCTTAATAGATGCAGAAAAAGCATTTTGACAAAATCCAACACCTTTAATGATAACACTCACCAAGCTTAGAAAGAAACTCCCTCAATCTGATAAGGGATATCTATGAAAAACCCACAGCTAATATACTTAGTGATGAAACATTGAAAACTTTCTTCTTAAGATCAGGAGCAAGACAAGCATGTCTGTTCTCATAACTTTCCAACATTGGACTTGAGATGTTACCTTGAAACATCTCTGTTCATTTTGCTTAGTGGTTAGTTAATGGTTGGGGAAAGATTTCCTCTAATACCTTGGAGCAATAGGCCTCCCTGGCTTTGTGGAGGAGGACTTCAGTTCTCCAGCATGCACGCTGCAGCTCTGCCTTAGCTTTCAAGGGTAACTTCTTTCCAGGGTAACTAGGCAAGAAAAAGAAATAAAAGGCATCCAGATTGGAGAAGAAGCAAAACCATACCTATTCATAGATTACATAACCTTGTATGCAGAAAATCCTAAGGATTAAAAAAAAAAACCTGTTAGAACTAACAAACAAATTCATCAAGGTTTCAGGATACAAGATCAATGTGAGAAGTAATTATATTTCTATACTTTAGCAATGAACTATCTGAGAATGAAATTAAGAAAACAATTCCACGTATAACTGCTTCAAAAAGAATGAAAACTTTCTTCTTTCACTTTCAACTTTCACTAGCCAAAACTGGGACAATTTGAGTAATAAAATAAAATTAACAGTATTGGACTAAAATCCAGAAGAGAAAAATATTCACAAATCCATAAATAAATGATGAATAAATGAATAAATATGAGATAATTGGGAACTCTTCCTTAGGGAAACATTTCAATTCACAAATGTAAAATGAATTACTACAAATTTTTAAAATCACCAATAGAAAACCACAGTAATAATTGTTACTGGCAAGGTCCACTGATTAATACTAAAATTACCAGGTAAAAGTTAAAGAAGGAACAGGCTGTCTGTGTAGTCTCAAAGCATGTCCTATCAGATATTTATTAATTACAAATGTAAAATAGTAACTTTACAGTAGAAAATCCTGGCAGACCTCTCCTTAACCGAAGGCTCACATTTAACGTTGCCAGTATAAGGTGACATCACATGCCCCCAATATGATGCACTGAGGAATTTTTCCCTAAATTCACAACCGTGGTTTTGTTAGAAAACAAAACAACCTCACGTTTATGAACATTCTTTAAAATACGTGACCTATATTCTTCAAAAGTGCCAATGTCTGTGAACAAGAAAAGACTGAAGAACTGTCACAGACTGGAGGAGACCAACAGAGCGTGATAACCAAATATAAGGTAGAATCCGGATTGTATACTGGGAAAAAAAAGTACATTGGGGAAAAATTATGAAATTCAAATGAAGACTGTAATTTTTTTAAAAACCGACTGTAAGAGAAATATAAATATCTGTGATATAACTATCACTTAATTGTTTAAGCATTAAGGATAATTTGAAATATACCCATAAAATACCCCATTAGAATCAGAGAATTTTAAAGAGTAGTCTCCAAAATATTCTGTAATGTCTCAATTCTAAAAAATGGCTTCAGAGAATAAAAAGAAGAGAATGACCCATCAAACCATGTAATGATGCTAAAATTCCTTTGATATTCAGGATCAGAGAAAGACAACATAAGAAGGAGAAATTATAGGTAAATTCACTTACAAACACTGATTTTTTTAAAAAAAAAAAGTAATAAATAACATCACTAAAACTTGAATCCAGCAATGTGAAACATGCAAATATAAATTAAAAAACAAAGTATCATGACCAAATGGGATTTATCAGAGGAATGCAAGGATGGTTTAACATTAGAGAGTCTAATTCAAGTCAGTTTCCATGCATATTAATTAGGCTTAGGTTTGAAGGCATTTGAGCAGCGCAAATGTCAAACACACAGTGGTTTAAACACATAAGTTTTCATTCTCCCTCACCTCATATGGAGAGGTCATTCAACACTGGTATCATGGCCCCATTTTAGGAGGTCATCTGGTAAGTTAGACTCCAAATTTGTTCTCAGCACTCTAGGGTATAACCTTCAGCTTTCTGCTTCAAGATAATTAAACACTACAATCATACGTCAATACATAGGACGGAAGCAACAAGAAAGGTCAGAACACCTGTAAGAACACAGTCAGGAAATTATACGTAGCACTCTCACTCTAGTCAATCAAATTGCCAGCACGGTGACAACTGGCTGCAAGGCAGGCTGGGTTGTGGGACTTATTCTGGGCAGTCACATGCTGAGCTCACAATCAGGAATTGTGTTTATAGAAGAGAATGAATTTCCACGTTGTTATTGTGCTGTCTCAGAGCCCAAGGTCTCCAATAATGATGGCTCCTCTCCCAGGTCTGGAACTGACTCCCCAGAGATCAGCAGAAGACAAGGCATCCACTCCCAACACACCCAACACACAGCAGTGGGGAGAGGAACAGACGGGGTTCACAGAGGAAGTTAAGGTGGCAAAATCTGTCATGAGGGAGATTACCCTGGTTGGGCCTTGCCTAATCAGATGAGCACTCAAAAAGGGGCAGGTTCTTTTGGCAGAAGTGATGTAAAGCATCCGAGAGATTAAACAGCTGGGACGATCTTTGCTGCTGGCTTTGAAGGTGGAGAGGCCACATGGCAAGGGCTTCAGAGAAGATTCTAAGAGCTGAGAACAGACCCTGGCTGACAGCCAGCAAGAAAATGAGGACTTAGTTCTACTCTCGCAAGGAACTGCTACCAAAAACCTCATGAGCTTGAAAGAGGATACTGAACCTCAGAGAGAAACACGATCCGGCTGACGCCTTAATCCCAGCCTTGTGAGATCCTGAGCCAAGCACACAGCCACGCTGTACCGTGACTCCTGTCCCACAGAGACCGTGAGATGATAAACGGGCAGTGTTCTGAGCCACGGGGCTTTCACTGCTTTGTTATGCAGCATAGAAATCGAAGCCGCCTTGTCTCTCTGTTCATTACTGACAAGCTCTATCCTGATTCGATTCTCGTCCTTACAGACTCCTGGAGCAGGACGGAGTCTGGAAACAGGTGCGCACTTACCTGGGCTCACTGCAACCTCTACCTCCGGGGTTCAAGCAATGCTCCTGCCTCAGCCTCCCAAGTAGCTGGGACTACAGGCGTGCGCCACCACGCCCAGCTAGTTTTTGTATTTTTTAGTAGAGACGGTGTTTCACCATGTTGGCCAGGATGGTCTCGATCTCTTGACCTTGTGATCCACCCGCCTCAGCCTCCCAAAGTGCTGGGAATACAGGTGTGAGCCACCACGCCCAGCCGCATGGGTCTTTATAATAGGTGATTTCTGTCCCTTTGGGTATATGCCCAGTAATGGGATTGCTGTGTTGAATGGTATTTCTGCCTCTAAGTCTTTGAGGACAAGGATGGCATTTTTAATAAATGGTACTGGGTTAATCAGATAGTTGTACAGGAAAAAATGAAACGTATGTACACCTTACAGCATGCAGACAATATATTTCCAGTGGATTGTAGCTCAAATGTGAAAGGAAAACACTTCTAGAGGATAGCTAGAAGTGACCCTAGGCAGCTCCTGGTCACAAGATTCTGATCTTGGACAAGATTTTAAACAGAAGGTCTAAAACACTAACTAGGAGATGAAGATGAATGCTCTGAACTATGTGAAAATGAAGGCTTTGCACCCATTACTATTGGAGAGTGAAACGCAGGCAGCAGCCCAGGACGGACGCTTGCAGCAGGTCACTGCCACGCAGGCGGGGCCCTCAGACCAGTGAGAAGAAGCCCAGTGTTGGCCGGAACACGGAACCACAGGAGCTCCCCACAGTGCACGAAGGCGTCCAAGGGGGCAGTCGCTTTGAGAGCCTGTCTGCAAGTCCCCCCAGACCAGAGCACGTGCCCCGGCCCAGGAACTGCACCCCAGGTTCAAGCTCAAGCAGTGGTGCAGGTGCAAATCAAAAGGCATTTACAGGAACGTCAGTAAGACTTTTCAGCAAAATAGTCTAAAACTGGAAACTTGTTAAAAGCCCATCAATATTAGAATGGATAAATACATAGACATTGAAACGAGGGGGTACTGCAGGGGAACGAGAATGATGTCTCCCTGCGATGACGCAGTGCGCCCCACAAACACAGGCCATGCACAGAAGTCGGACCTGAAAGAGAACCCGCTGCGTGATTTCGCTTAGATAAAGTGCAGGTGGTGGGAGGAATCCGCGTTGCCTCCTGCTGCCTTTGGAGGGGAAGGTGGGAGTGATAGGAGGAGCCCCTGGGGCACCCGGGGTCCCGGCTGCTGTTTCTGGACCTGGTTGCTGAATACATGGGTATGTCCACTTGGTGAATATTCAACCACTTGCACACTTGTTTTGCATTTTCCCTGTATGTATGTTGTCTTTTAATAAAATGATCATTAGGCCAGGCACGGTGGCACAAGCTTCTAATCCCAGCTACTTGGGAGGCTGAGGCAGGAGAATCACTTGGACCCAGGTGGCAGAGGTTGCAGTGAGCCGAGATTGTGCCACTGCATTCCAGCCTGGGCGACAGAAGGAGCCTCTGTCTCAAAAAACAGACAAGCAAAAAATATAAAATAAAATAGGATAAACAAAATAAAATTGTTCATTAAAAAATAAACCACAGTAAGCCAGCTGTGGCGACTTACACCTGTAAATCCCAGTGCTTTGGGAGGCTGAGGCAGAAGGATCACTTGAGCCCAGGAGTTCAAGACCAGCCTGGGCAACATGGTGAGACCCCATCTGTACAAGAAACACAAAAATTAGCCGGGTGTAGTGAGTTGCGCCTGTGGTCCCAGCAATCGCTTGAGCCCAGGAGGTCAAGGCTGCAGTGATATCAAGGCTGCAATATTACACCACTGCACTCCAGCCTGGGTGACAGAGTGAGAGTCTGTCTCAAAAAATAAAACAAGGCCAGAAGCCGTGGCGATCACGAGGTCTGGAGTTCAAGACCAGCCAGACCAACACGGTGAAACCCGTCTCTACTAAAAATAGAAAAAACTTAGCCAGGCGTGGTGGCGCGCCTGTATACCCAGCTACTCAGGAGGCTGAGGCAAGAGAATTGCTGAGTCACTTGAACTGGGGAGGTGGAGGTTGCAGTGAGCTGAGATCGTGCCACTGCACTCCAACCTGGGCAACAGAGCAAGACTCCATCTCAAAAAATTAAATTAAATTAAATAAAAATAAACCATAAGAAGAAAAAATAGAAATGACTACACAATCCAATGGAAAATAGGTACAGGCTGTAAAGGGCCATTTTACGGCAGCGGAGAGGCAAGCGCCTGGGCACCTGGGCAGAAACGCTCGTCACCGGTCACCAGGGAGATGCTAGTTGAGGAGGAGTGACCACCTATCTCACAGGCCTCAATGGGCACAACCAGAGTTTCACCCACACCAGGCGCTGATGGCCTCACTGTGGGCCACAGTGACACAGAGCAATGCAGCCACTTCTCAACGCGCCTGGAAGCCCACCAGGCCCGCATGGTGAAAGCCGGGTGTGGGAGTGACACGCACCACACGCGAGGGACCCAGGTGGGAACAGGACATGGTGAAGCGGCATCTGTGGCCGTGGACCCGGCCGGCCACACAACAGCTGAGTCTAGGGAGTTCCAACTGCTGCTCTCACACTTGTCAATGATCCAAAGATTCCACGGTTCTAAAAAGCCCCTCCAAGGAGGCCACAGAAACAGAAACTCAGGTGACCTCCAGACGCTCTGCAGAGTGTGTCTCTGTCCCTGCACACCTCCCTGTCCCTGAGCGAGTCCCACGTCTCCTGGGGCAGCCGCCCCCTCCGGCCTCGCCCATCTGCTTGACCCTCAGGCCAGAGCCGCAGCCGTGATGCTGTCACTCACATTTCTCCCACATGGATGGGAGTGTGGATCCATCTTCCTAAGGGGCTCCTCAGGTCCTGAGAGGCACGGACCTGAGTTCTGGTCCCCTGGCTTTCTGCAAATTGCCCAGTTCCTCTCACTTGCCACTCCTGGAGGACCCCACACAGCCAGGCATGCAGAAGGCGTGGCCCGTGCTGGTCGCTGACCCCACCCTCTGCCACCCGCAGTAGAGAGCTGACAGCCTGAAGGGCTGAGAGCTTGGGATCTCATTCAGCTGCACTGAGAGCCAGGCTGCCCGGCTCTGCTCTTGGCCGCCACTGGCCACGCCCCCTGGGAAACTGGACATCTTCTCTGCTGCTGCCTCCAAGAAGGGGCCTGGCAGAGAACCTTGAGGGTCTTGGAATGCTGGCCCAGGTCCAGCAGCAGGGACCACAGATTGGGGTCACAGGGGGGGTCGCCTCCACACCTCCACCCTCATCTTGGCCAGGGTGCTGGCAAAGGGCAGGGGGCACACCTGGTCACCCAGAGGAAGGCATGGAGGGCAGGCTGGCCCCCAGTTAATGGCCCCTGACTCTCACTTCCACAGTGTTAAGCTCCCGTTTCTCTGCTCGCTAATCATTCAAAGGTTTTTCCGACCCTGTGCTCAAGGAGGGGTTTCTTGGGGGAATTTGAGTTGAGGAGGGGGAGGCTTTTTGTGGGAATGAAACCCTGCAGGTGCCAGGCAGAGGCTCAGACCGATGACCCATCCTTCACCCTGCCTCTGCAGGGGCAAAGTTTACTCATGGACTCCCCTGCCCTTCCAGCTTCTACTACCTGCCCAGTTCCCTCAGCCTCCCCCGGAGTCCCTCCAGCAGCCACAAAAGCATGTGCAGTGTACATGAGGTGGGGAAGGGAGAGAGTCCACGCACTCACTGGCACTTATCAGGGCCAGGTATTTATTGGATGGGTGGATGAGTGGATGATGGATGGACAAATGGATAGAAGATGGATGATGGATGGATGGAGGATGAATGGATGGAGGATGAATGGATGGATGAATGAATGGAGGATGGATGGATGGAGGCGAGGATGGATGGATGGATGGATGGATGGATGGATGGAGGATGGATGGATGGATGGAGGATGGAAGATGGATGAATGGAGGATAGATGGAGGATAAAGGATGGATGGATGGATGAAGCGTGGATGGATGGATGGATGGAGGCATGGATGGAGGATGGATGGATGAATGGATGGACAGTTTGCAGGTATTGCAGCCTTGGACTCTACTTGAAGGCAAGATTCCCTTCTGAGGCATTTTTTCAGATAAATCCCAGCAACAGCTCTCTTGGGGGCTCAGTTCTTCCAGCAAATGGGAATCCTTACTGGCGAGGAAGCTGTACCTATTTTAACTTTTGTGACGAGAACAATGTCCTGAGATACCAGAAGCAGCTTCCAGCCCTGGGTACAACAGTTTCAGCAGCAGCAGCAGCTTCAGCTGGCTGAATGGAAGCGGGTTTGGCTTGGACAAGGCTGCTTCTGAGCCTCCCTAGCTCCGAATAGGTGGAAGGTAAGGAAGAAAGTCCCTTCTTCTGGTCCGTTCTTCCAGTCCATTCAGCTCAGCAACAGACTAGAAGCTACGTGTAAAGCACAGCCAGCCCCTGACTCCGGGGGGCTTTCCTCTGGACTGGAAGACTCAGTGAATATGTTCAAAATAGGTGTAAACTGCCAAAGGCTGCAGTCTTACAGCAAAACGCAGGAGTCCGCTGCCAGGGCGGCGGCGCAGCCGGGAAAGGGCTGGGCGGTGTCCGGAGGCTGGAGGCTCTCTGGCCAGGGAGGCCAAAGCCACAAAGACTGGCAGGGCAGCTGCTGAGCACTGAGGGTGTTCGATGCTGAGGTCTAACAGTTCTGGTGGCGGTTCTGGAAAGGCCACAAAAGCTTCGACCGAGGGGAGAGGACAGTCCGGCGTCCACAAGGAAACAGCTTGCCAAAGGGCCGGGCACCTTTTTATTGTCACCCAAACAACAGCCACAGAGCTCCACAGGCCTGGCACCCACGGAACTTTTCTAAGAGACCCGTCACCAGTCTGCTGTGCAGAGTATTAGTGAGTTTTGTACATGCCAATAAAAAAATAAAAGCTGCTATTAAAAGCGAAGTCCTGGCACATACCTGGTCTAGGTCGCATGGGAGCTGGCCTTTTGCACTGGAATTTGCAGCATCTGTTCCAATTAAGCCTTGTTTTTTAGCTTAAAGATATTAGCCGGATCACTAGTGTGCTGTGTGGGACATGAATAGCGCATTGTTCTGCCCCGAGCAGCCCTGCAGACGCGGCAGACACCATTAAACGGCTTTGCGGCCCAATTAGAAGTGGAGGTGGGCTGGCGGTGGGGGCGGGGACTGACCACCGGGGCACAGGCTTTATGGCTGCAGTCAGTGGGGGCGGCCAACCTGGGCCACGTGGAGCCAGGGCAGCTCAGCATGTGCGGCCCCCACTCCGCACCAGGCAAAGACCAGGCACATCCCTCCTGAGGGGCCGCTGTGGAGCTGTGCTGGGCAGGCAGGGGCAGCTGCCCGTGGGACCATGGGAATGATGCGGAGAGGCAAGGCCAAGGGCGCCGTGATGGGAGGAGGCCAGGCGGGGCCTCTCCTCTCTGCGGCAGCGCACACCCTCAGGCTCACACCACCCTCATACACCTGCTCACATGCATACACATGGCCACACACACAGACACACAGACAAATGAAACTGCCAGTGCCACGGCACCCCGATAGGAGAGCGTTATTTTACGACCTGCCTTTGTTCTGCGTTCATGCCCCATCTAGACACAGGCCCTGGCATGGTCAAAGGCCTGGCCAGCCGGGGTCCACTCGCCACTTTCTTTGTTGGGAGAAAGGATTTCATCCTGTGGAACCAGAGCACACCAGTTCCCGACAAGGGGGCCTCAGCCTCGTGGGCATCATCCAAAAGCAGCACCTCCCAGAATATCCGCCCATGGGTGGAGGGAGGCTGCCCCGCGCCTTCCTGGGATCCACTCGGAGAAGGAAACGCGGCTGGGTTCTGGGGACTGTTTTCCGAGCTGTCCATGTGTGGCCTGGCACCTTTCTGCGCATCTATTCTATGCCACCAGGTTTGCACAAAGTGCTCGGCCCTTGTGACAGGCCACACTGAGCATTTCATTTATAGCCAAAGCTTCTCTGCCTCCCCGGCTTGGCAGGTCACCCCTGGGAATGGGGGAGCCCCTGGCTCTGCCCTCCTTCCCCATCTAGCCATGGTTCTGACCCCTCTGAGTCGGGAAGAAGAACGAGGGTGGGGAGAGCTCTCTCTAAGTCCATGTGACGTGGCCCTGGCCTGGTCTGGTCCAGAGCCATCCTTCTCACCTGGAGACAGCTGTACCTGCATCTCATTTCACGGCAGAGCAAGCAGAGGCCCCGAGAGCTTCAGTCGCTAGCCCAGGACTGCGCAGCAGGGGGTGGCAAGGTGGGAGTCCCTTGCTGTCAGCCTCTGGGGCCCCAGGCTGCTCTGAAGGTGTCTTGTCATTCATTATAGCATTGTCTGACCTATTGCTGTGACCCAAGGTGGACATGGCACTCACTCAGGCCACTTGCTGTGAAACACAGGCTGCTTTATGGAGTGGCCAGCACACGCTGTTCCTGCCTCTGCTCTACCGTGCCCCGTGCCCCGCCTGAGGGTGCCGCCTTGCACACTGCTGACCAGCTGAGGCCCTCCACACCCACCGTGCTGCCAGACAGGTGTTTCCTGAAGAGTCTTTGTGACAAGAGGTTCTCAAACAAATTCTCATAGGAGCGTCATTAAGGGGCAGCAGCAAGTTGCAAAAGGCTCAGGATGGTCGACAGGTAGATTTTCCAAATAAAAAAGGGAAATGAGAACAGATGATCAACACTTCATATACTGAATATCAGCACTTCCGTGTGGTTTGATGTGAGAGAGAGCTGGCTGGATGGAAGGAAGGAAGGAAGGAAGGATAGATGAATGAATGATTGATGGGTGATGGGTGAATAGACGGAAAGAAGGAAGAGAGGGAAAGGGAGGAAGGAGGGAGGGAGGGAGGGAAGAAGGAAGGAAAGATAATGGATGATGGTTAGATGGAAGAA
>CAUYLG010042706.1:0-57209 GCA_963573385.1 Cacajao melanocephalus | reverse complement strand
CTTTTTCTTGAGACAAAGTCTTGTTCTGTTGCCCAGGCTGGAGCACAGTGGAGCGATCTCAGCTCACTACAACCTCTGCCTCCCAGGTTCAAGCAATTCTCCTATCTCAGCCTCCTGAGTAGCTGGGATTACAGGCACCCATCACCACACCTGGCTAAGTATTTTGTATTTTTAGTAGAGACGGGGTTTCACCATGTTGGTCAGTCTTGTCTTAAAGTCCTGACCTCATGATCAACCCACCTCAGTCTCCCAAAGTGCTGGGATTCCAGGCATGAGCCACCACGCCCAATCTCCTTTCTCTTTTTTCTGCTTATTAACCCTCCACTCCTAAACTCACTCCTCATGTGTATCAGTGTTCTTAATCTTCTTGGGGTGAGACAATGAACCCTGGGTATTTACCCCAGACAATGACCCCACTGTAATACCACTATGCCCAGCTAAATTTTTCTTTCTTTTGTAGAGATGAGATCTCACTATGTCACCCAGGCTGGCAGTATTTCTTAAGTAGAGTAATAGGTGGAATCCTTCTAAAGAAAAAAAAGAAAAACTCTCACAGACCCTCAGGGCTGACCTAATTTATTTTTTGCTATCGTGTTTCTCAAATACGTGTAAACATAAAATGGCTTCTACTCATAGGTCTATTGCAACTATTAAATAAGAATAAATTTATAGGTCGATATAAACACATCTACATAGCAGATAAAATTTCAGTCAACAGCATTCATTTAACCTGGTGGCTCCGGTGCTCGCTGAAATGGAATCGTTGCTACTTCAGATGTGAACATGGTGCCAACAGAGCCAGCAGACATTCTTCTGTGCTTCATGATCACCTGATTCTCCCTCTAGTTTCCTGTGCTCCTCTGGAGTATTCTGGAATCATTTACTCACCACTCATTCATTCATCCTATATTTATTGAGCACCCACTTTCTCTCTTGAGAGTGGCTAAGGGTAAATTAGAAAGCAAAGAGGATGGAAATCCTGCTCTCTGTGAATTCCTATTCTTGCAGCTTTCCTGAGTGAAAAATACATTTCTCTTTAAATCTCCACCCTTGGCTGGGCGCAGTGGCTCAGGCCTGTAATCCCAGCACTTTGGGTGGCCGAGGCAAATGGATCACCTGAGGTCAAGAGTTCAAGACCAGCCTGGCCAACATGGTGAAACCCTGTTTCTACTAAAAATACAAAAGTTAGCTGGGTGTGGTGACGGGTACCTATAATCCCAGCTACTCGGGAGGCTGAGGCAGAGGTTACAGTGAGCCGAGACTGCCCCAGCACTGCACTCCAGTCTGGGCAACAAGAGTGAAACTCCGCCTCAAAAAAAAAAGTCACCACTCTCTTCTTCTCTTTATGACAATTCCCATAGAACAATTTAGCCCCAGGGCTGTTGGCACACCAATGTCCTAAAGCCACGTTCAGTATTCACCTGGGCCATCCAGCTAATGTACAAGATGCTCACATTAATTTTTTTCTTTTTTTGATACGGGGTCTCACTCTGTCATCCAGGCTGGAGTACAGTGGTGTGATCTCGGCTCACTGCAACCTCTGCCTCCTGGGGTCAAGCAATTCTCCTGCCTCAGCCTCCTGAGTAGCTGGGGCTACAGGCATGCACCACCAGGCCTGGCTAATTTTTATGTTTTTAGTAGAGACGGGGTTTCACCACCATGTTGGCCAGGCTGGTCTTGAACTCCTGACCTAAAGTGAATGGCCTGCCTCGACCTCCCAAAGTGCTGGGATTACAGGGGTGAGCTATCGTGCCTGACCTAATTTCTGAAAATCACCAAAATAAAGACAAAAACACTTTGAAAATCTTACAGATGTCTTGTACATGCAAAAGTCAGAGGCTGGGCCAGGCATAGTGGCTCACGCCTGTAATCCCAGCACTTTGGGAGGCCGAGGCGGGTGGATCATGAGGTCAACAGATCGAGACCATTCTGGCCAACATGGTGAAACCCAGTCTCTACTAAAAATAAAAAATTAGGCATGGTGGCATGCACCTGTAGTCCCAGCTACTCGGGAGGCTGAGGCAGGAGAATCGCTTGAACCCAGGAGGTGGAGGTTTCAGTGAGCCGAGATCATGCCACTGCACTCCAGCCTGGCAACAGAACAAGACTCTGCCTAAAAAAAAAAAAAGAAAAAATCAGAGGCTCTCTAGATGTCTGTAAATCCCCAGCTGGAGAAGCAGAGCCTGAGTCACTTTCCATTACACACACATCCTTTTACCTTGTCAAGGAGTTTGATAAGGAAGAGCTACCAACAGACCAGCAGCAGCGCTTATCTTTAAGAGAAAAAATCACCCACAGAGTGCGTGTCTCTAACCCCTGCTTTGCTCCCTATCTCACCTTGTGGAGGAGAGAACTGTCTTGGTCCATTCGAGTGGCTCTGATGGAATACCTGAGCTGGGTAGTTTTATGAAGAAGTGAGGTTTATCTGGCTCATGGTTCTGCTGGCTGCACAAGCAGCATGGTGCCAGCCTGTGCTTCTGGTTTGGGCTGTGGGCTGCCCCACTCATGGTGGAAGGCGAAGGGGAGCTGGTGTGTGCAGGGATCACCTTGTAAGAGAGAGAGGAGGCAAGAGAAAGGAGGAGGCTCTAGGCTCCTTTAAACAACCAGCGCTCCTGGGAATGAAGACAGTGAGAACTCACTCATTACCCAAGCCGTTCATAAGGGATCCCCAGCCAGGATCAGAACACCTCCTAACCAGGCTCCACCTGCAACACTGAGATTCGGAGGGGGAAAATATCCAGACGGTATCAAGAACAAAATCTCACAATTTGCTGGGTAGGACACTGGAAAGCCTGGTGAGAGTGAGGTATACGGATACTTGGTGAACTTCATCAATATCCATTGCACTAATTTTTTCACTGAATTCATAGTTCATTGGTAACTAATGTTATTTCTGCTCCCCAGTCCTGAGAGTCTGGGCTCTCCTCCACTTTGCCACTTGGAAAGGCAAGAAAAGTAAAGTTTTTGGTGGGACGGGTGCAATAGGCCATGGGTAACAGCAGGAGCTTTGGATATTGAGATTTCCACAGAGGCTGGCGGCACAGCCACTGGTTAGTTGTAAAGCAGAGCACACGTAATCCCACCATGCAGATAACAAAAAACGGAAGATACAAGCCGCTCAGGTTTTCAATTATTCCCCAGACATTTTGCCCTTGAAAACACACACAGAATGAAATCTCCAATCCTAGCCCAAGACACCAAACCAAATTTCTAGTGTCAGAGGCCACACCTCTTGATTTCTCTGCCTCAATACAAGCTGCAACCTCTTTAATTCAGAATCTGTGATGCTTGAGTTTAAAAGTATGCCTGTACATGTGCCCACATGAATAAGGCTCCAAAAATAACAGTGTAAAGAAAAAGCTATTTACCTGTGTGTCTTCTCAATACTTCGGGGGCCCCCTTGGGATGGATCCTAACTCTCTGCTATTTGAACCTACTTCTTTAAAGAGTGTCCTCCCCCTGGGGCCCACGTGGGAACTAGAAGAAAGTTCTGGTTCAGGTGCACCCTGAGACTGCACTGATACTGCCACTGTTTTATAATTCAAATTCCCTTTGCCCCCAAAAGCTCAGACCCAACCTACCACAAACTTGCCCAAATTAATGAGGTTATAAGTACTTATCAGAGCCATTGCCATAATTATTTTATCTTATTTTATTTTTAGTTTTCAGATATGGGGTCTTGCTCTGCTGGCCAGGCTAAGTGCAACAGCACAATTGTAGCTCACTGCAGCCTGGAACTGCTGGGATCAAGCAATCCTCCTGCCTTAGCCTTTAGAGCAGCTGAGACGACAGGTACACACCACTGTGCCTGACTAATTTTTAAATTTTTTGTAGAGACGGGGTCTTACCGTGCTGTCCAGATGGGTCTTGAACTCCTGGCTTCAAGCGATTCTCCTGCATTGGCCTCCCAGAGTGCTCGGATTATAGGCGTGAGCTGCCATGCCCAACCTCACAATTCTTTGAGGGTAGAATTGGGTGCTGGCCCCTGGAAAGAAGCTCTTTTTCATTCTGGAGAGTTTCCATGAGGTTCTAATCAGCAATCAGTTGAGGGCACAGCGACACAGCCAAGGAAACCTGCAGGAGGCTAGGAAGAATGAGAAGCAGAGATCCCTGATTCCCATTGGCCCTGCCAGATAATCCAGAGACTGAGGCAGGGGGATCGCTTGAGCCCAGGAGGTCAAGGCTACAGTGAGCTATGATCACGCCACTCTACCCCAGCCTGGGTATTCGTCTGTTCTCACACTTGCTGTGAAGAACCTGTACGCAGCCATCCAGACGACCCTCTGTGCTCTTCTGAGCTCCACCAGCGTGTGTGACAATACCCCAGAGGTGTCATCCGCATCTGTGCCTCGCTCTTGACTGCTGTGAGATAAATACAAGTGACGGCAACTCCGTGGAAGAAAGCCCCACCCCCTCCACGAAGGACACAGCCAGTGCTTTTGGTTGGTGTGGGAAGAACGTGCTGTTTTGTGCTGTTGTTTTGCTTTGGTTTAAGATATCTGCTTTTTAAAAGAATTTCCCAGAGGGGTGAGGAAGTTGAGCACCAGAGGCCAGATGTGGGGAAGGTGAGCATTTCTCTCAAATACAGGGAAGTCTTTTGGTTTTGATTGGGATTGCTGTTTGTTTTTTGTTTTTATTGCTTTCCCTGGATTTATCTTGTGGGTCTCCTGTTTCCTTTATCAGGCTGCTATTAACTGCTGTTGCCTGGGGGTATTTTCTGCTGGGGTAGATTCAACCATGGGCCAGTAAGGAGGGCAAAAAAGGGTAATTGTCACTATTAACCATAAGCACCTCCATGATTTGAGTACTTCCTATGTGCCAGGCACCATGCAAAGTTGTTTATAAGCACCTTCTCTCTCTCTCCTTTTTTTTTTTTTTTTTGAAACGGAGTCTCGCTCTGTTGCCCAGGTTGGAACAACACAGTGGCGCAATCTCAGCTCACTGCAATGTCTGCTTCCTGGGTTCAAGCAATTCTCCTGCCTCAGCCTCCTGAGTAGCTGGAACTACAGGTGCCCACCACCACGCTCAGCTAATTTTTGTATTTTTAGTACAGACTAGGTTTTACAGTGTTGGCCAGGCTGGTCTTGATCTCCTGACCTCATGATCCACCCGCCTCGGCCTCCCAAAGTGATGAGATTACAGGTGTGAGCCACTGTGCCTGGCCTGAAAAAGTTTTCATAAGCACTTTCTCTTTTAAGCTTATGGGCAGGTGCTACCATTTTCTCTCTATAGATGGGGACACTGAAACTCAGGAAGATTAATAACCAGTCTCAATGTCACATAGTGTGTATGTGGCAGGTTTGGGTTTCAGACCTCAGCCTTTCTCACTTATATCTCTTGTTCCGGACTAGGCATGGTGGCTCATGCCTGTCATCCCAGCACTTTGGGAGGCGGAGGTGAAAAGATCGCTTGAGGCCAGGAGTTCAAGACCAGCCTGGGCAATATAGCAAGACCCTGTCTCTACAAAAAATTTAAAAATTAGCTGGGCATGGTGTTGCATCCCATAGTCGCAGCTACTCCAGAGACTGAGGCAGGAGGATTGCTTGAGCCCAGGAGTGCAAGGCTACAGTGACCTACAATCACATCACTGCACTCCAGCCTGGGTGACAAGACAGACCCTGTGTTTTAGTCCATTCTGACACTGCTAGAAAGAACTACTGATGACTGAGTAAGTTATGAAGAAGAGAGGTTTAATGACTCACAGATCCACAGGCCGTACAGGAAGCATGGCTGGGAGACCTCAGGAAACTTACAATCATCGTGGAAGATGGAGGAGGAGCAGGCACATCTTTCCATGGCTGGAGCAGGAGAGACAGGAGTGAAGCGGGAGGAGCCACACACTTTTTTTTTGGCAGAGCCTTGCTTTGTCACCCAGGCTGTAGTGCAGTGGCTCAGCTCTGAAACCTCCACCTCCCGGGTTCAAGCGATTCCCCTGCCTCAGCCTCCTGAGTAGCTGGGACTACAGGCAAGCGCCACCACAGTCGACTAGTGTTTTGTATTTTAGTAGAGATGGGGTTTCACCATGTTGGCCAGGATGGTCTCAATCTCCTGACCTCATGATCCGCCTGCCTCGGCCTCCCAAAGTGCTGGGATTACAGGCATGAGCCACCATGCCCGGCCTGCCACACACTTTTAACCAACCAGATCTTGTAAGAACTCACTCACTATCATGAGAACAGCAAGGGGAAAATCCACCCCCATGATCCATCACCTCCCACCAGCTTCTTCCTACAACATTAGGAATTAACAATTCAACATGAGATTTGGGTGGGGACACAGAGCCAAACCATATCACTCTGTCTCAAAAATAAGAAGAAGAAGAAGAAGAAAAGAAAACAAAAGATCCATGAGGCAGTGGTAGTCTTGACAACTTGAGGTCTACTCAAAGGAGAACGGCTGGGGAATTAAGGAACCTGGAAGTCACATCCTACCAATGAAGAAACCAAGAACCAGTTGCGCTGCGCCGGGGGGACTCTGACATGGGCAGATCACCATCAGTGCCTTCAACGACCAGTGGACCAAAGTTGGGAGGGAGGAGTGTGTGCAGAGGAGAAGATCGTGAACAGACGATATGAATTTGTTCTTTACGACCTAAAGAATGGGAATGGGACCAAGTGGATGGAAGCCGGACAATGCCTTTGACCCGATGAAAGAACCTGCTTTCTAACGGAGCCATGCTCTCAAAGCTGAGATGGAGGTGTCAGGAGGGAGGGAGCCCTGTGTGCCTGGAGAGGTTCAAGCCGAGGTGGCATCCTTGACTGTCACTGCTAGTCCCACACTTACGTCACCCCACTGTTCTTAGGTGAGCCTTCTGATGGCTCCCGGTCCCAGCATCCAAGTGCTGATAGGAATGTGAGCTATGTGCTCTGGTGACAGAAATGGGTGTCAGAGAGCTTCTTTTCAAGGAGATGAGCACAGCACCTGGAAGATGAAAGCTGTATTTGTTACATGTCACTTGTAGGGAGGAGAACCAGATTTGACAGTTCAAAGTTTATTTAACTCGATGACTCTCAAAGGCGAAAAGAAAACATATGATTTTTAAAAAAATGACAATATTTAATCATGAGCAAAGTCAAATGTGCATTCCTAAGTCTTTTGTTTCAAGAAAATGCAACAGGAAATATTTTAGGTCTAGCAGACGGAGAAGAAATGGTCATAGACTGTTGGCTGCTTCAAAATTTCTTCTTGGGAAGAAGCAAATCTCGTGCATAAATGATGTAGTTACTTTATTTACAAGAGAGGGACACAGCTCTTCACTCCTTAAGTGTGGGCTGTGCATAGTGACTTTCTTCCTAAGAATACCATGTGGAAAGGTAGAAGGAAAGTTTTACCGCAGAGAAAACTGACAGACGCTGTGTTAGCCAGGTGATCAAAGCCAACATCAGCAGTCACAAATCACGTCCGTAACATGTCCCCCTGATGTGACGTGATGAAAATGGCACTTCCCCTCTGCAATCTCCCTCCCCAAAAAAACCATAACCACAGTTTAATCACAAGAGAAACATCAGACAAATTCCAGTACAGGGGCACCCTACAAAATGTCAGTACTCCTCAAAACATCAAGATCATTAAAAACAAGAGAAGCTTGAGAAAATGTCACCTCTTAATCAAGAGGCACCTACAGAGACATGACAGATAAATGTAATACGGTATCCTGAATGGGATTTGGAACTGAAAACAAAAAAGGATATTAGGATAAAAGTCAACAAAATCTGAATAAATGACAGGCTTCAGTTAATAATAATGATTCAGCCTGGGCAATATGGAAAAACCCCATCTCTACTAAAAATACAAAAATTAGCCAGGCATGGGGGCACACATCTATAATGCCAGCTACTCGAGAGGCTGAGGCAAGAGAATCACTTGGACCTGGGAGGTGGAAATTGCAGTGAGCCAAGACCGCGCCATTGCACTCGAGTCTGCGTGACAGAGTGAGACTCTGTTTAAAAAAAGTCTCAACATTGGTTTATTGATTCTAATAAATATCTAACTCGTGAATGATTTTTACGATAGGGGAAGTTTGCATGTGTGGTGGCGGGGGTAAATTATGAGAACTCTGTATGGTCTCACTCAATTTTTCTGTAAATCTAAAACTGTTCTAAAATAAAGTCTAATACTAATTTTGAAAAGTGTTCCATGGGCACTGTGTCACACAATCGTCTCAGGCAGCCCCGGCCAGTTCTGGATGCCAGGGTCTGAGAAGTGGTCGTCCATTTGCCCAAGAGATATCACTGCCACTTCTAACACTGGGCCATTATTAGCTATCACAAAGGAACCGGTGGCCTTGGGTGTTCTTCTCAGCAGAGCCATAAAAGTGCAGTGATACAGACAGTTTAGTCAATACCATTAATAGCTATTACAGAAAAGGCAGTTGGGAGTTGGATTTGTGGGAATCCATCTTTCTGCTCCCTTAGAGAACAAGAGCATGTGTCAGAGACTGCTGGCTGTCTACCCAAGTTCCCCTACTTCTTGGGTTAGACAACTCTGTCCCATATTGCTGCGTTTAGCAATGCGTGCAGCTGGCAAACCACAGTTGCTGGCTTCCCTTGAAGACGGGGGTGGCCAGTGAGAGGTAAGCGGATGTCATGCGGTTGAATTATGGGAATGCTCTTTAAAGAAGATAATTCAGCTGGGTGATACACCCTTTGGCCCTTGCCCTCTCTTTTTACTGCTGCCTGGAATACAGACGTAATGGCTGGAGCTACAGCAGCCATCTTGCAAACCATTTTGAAAAGACAAATGTGACTTTGAAATGGTGCAGCAGGAATAACAAGGCTCTTGATGAAGCTGCCATACTAACTCAGGCTTGCCTACTCAAGGATTTCTTTACATGAGAGAAAAATAAAGTGAAAAAATAAACCTTTGGTTTATGCCACAGTCATCTGCGTTTCTTCATATATGCCATTGAATGTCACCTTTACTGATCCAGGAGCAAGATTTCTGCTGATTCAGAAATAGTGTGGTCTAAAATTTGAGTGCAGTGGTTTGACCTGAAGATGAAGATATAGTGTTGTGTGGGAACATTCTGGAGCTCATAATTTTGTAGGTGAGTTAGGACTAAATCAGCCACTGCCACACACAAAAGCCATCGACTGAAGCAGACCAAACACTCTGTGGAATCCACAGCCCGAGTAGAGGCAGGCCAGAGGAGAGAAGATTCTCCCAGGCTGTGGTTAGGCAGCATGAGGACATGTGGGCCAGGCCAGGTACGAGATGAAAAAAGAAAAGAACTTCTCAGTGCACAAGTTCTCAACAATTTCAGTGTCAGGAGAGTTGACACGGAGAAGGAGAGCCCAGGCGGGCCAGACTCCCTTGGGCCAATACATACTGAGTAGTTTGAGGCTAGGCCTACGCTGTGCGTTCTAAGACTGGCGCCACCATGAGGAGACACGGCTCTCAATCTCCTTTCAAAGTAAGTGGAAACGTGATATCGTTTTCCCCAACAGAGGCCAGGCACAGTGGCTCACACCTGTAATCCCAGCACTTTGGGAGGCCTAGGTGGATGGATCACTTGAGGTCAGGAGTTCGAGCCCAGCCTGGCCAACACGGTGAAACCCCGTCTCTACTAAAAATACAAATATTAGCCAGGCGTGGTGGTGCATGTCTGTAGTCCCAGCTACTCCGGAGGCTGAGGCAGAAGGGTTGCTTGAACCCAGGAGGTGGAGCTTGCAGTGAGCCGAGATCGCGCCACTGTACTCTAGCCTGGGTGACAGAACGATACTCTGCCTCAAAATTAAATATATATATATATATATATAATTATTATATATATAATTATTATATATAATTATTATATATATTATTACTATATATATAATAATTAATAATAATAATTTTCCCCAAGAGAATGTGAGTAGATATCGTAGGTAGCTCTTTGGGGCTGCGCTTTTGTGGGAGTGAGTTTGCCTTGACCACACTCCCTTTCTCCTTCTAGGCTGGATGCAGACAACAGGGCCTTTGGGGATAGTAGAGCCATAAGGGGGAAGGAATCTAAGTCCCTAAATATCTGCATGAAAGAGACCCTCCTCATTGTCCTGAATGCCACACCAGGGTTGTTTTGTTGAGCCATTTCATGTTGGGGTTATTTGTCACTGTACTTCAGCCTGCTCTAGCTAACACAACACCTTTTACATATTGTTAGTTATCTATTTCTGCATAAGAAATTCTCCCGCAGTCCAATGACTTAAAGCCACAGCACTGATCATCTCATAGTCTCAGGGGGTTATCTCCTGAAGGCAGCTTTGGGGAGTCCTTTGCTTTAGGGTCTCTCCCCGGCTGCAATTGAGATATTGGCTACAGCTGGAGACATTTCAAAGCTCGAGTAAGGGAAGATTCCTTTCCAAGACCCACATTGTTGGGATAATGCTATTGGCCTGAGAGCCTCTGTTCTTTGCTGGCCAGAGGCCCGAGTTGTTCGTAGGGCAGCTTGTCACGGGATGTTTCCATCAAAGCAAGCGAGCAAGAAGCAGCCATGAGAAGAGCTGGCCCGACGGAAATCAGTCTCCTGTAGCCGAACCTCACAAGTGAAATCCCATACTTTTGCCATCATCTTTCTGCTAGAGGCACGTCTCTTGCTTTGGCCCATCTCAGAGGGAGGGGATTAGAGAGGGGTGTGAGTAACCAGAGGCAGAAATCAGTGGGAGCCGTTTCAAAAGCTGTGTCTACCGCAGGGCAGGGTGGCTCACGCCTGCAACCCCAGCACTTTGGGAGGCCAAGGTGGGTGGACTCAGGAGTTCGAGACCAGCCTGGGCAACATAGCGAGACCTTGTCTCTGCAAAAAATACAAAAATGGGCCACGTGTGGTGGCGTATGCCTGTGGTCCCAGCTACTCCGGAGGCTGAGTTGGGAGGCTCTCTGGAGCCCAGGAAGTCCAGGCTGCAGTGAGCTGTGATAGCACCGCTGCAGTCCAGCCGGGGTGACAGAGCAGAGCCATCTCAAAAAACAAATGAAAAACCCCACCCTGTCTTCCACACATCACAGTATCACAAGAACCCTGTTTAGATACAAGATGAATCTAATTTGGAGAGGCCCATTTAAACAAGGAAACAGATGCAGAGAGATTCCATACCTTATCCCAGGTGACTCGGGTCATCCGTGATAGAGGGAGAATGTTCTGTAAGATGCTGGCACCTGTGATTTGTACACCACCCATGATGGTGCCCTGTGGGGAGGCTGCCTGGAGGAGGAGTCGCAAAAGGGCCTGCAGTATCTGACTATGGAAGCTGTGAAGAAACAGGCTGCCACCCTCTGCAATCCCTGCGGGTTCCCGGGTTTCATGAGCTGCAGGGCTGACCCGAGCCTCAAAGAGCTGCAGGCTTAGGAGGAAGTCGTGTGTATGTGTGTGTGTGTGTGTGTGTGTGTGTGTGTGTGTAAAACAGAGAGAGGGAGAGGGAAAAGGAGGAAGAGAGAGGCCAAAAAGGGACAGGAGGAGAAACGGAAAGATACAGAGAAACAGTAAAGAGTGACAGGGAGAAATAAACCAAATTACACAGAAAAATAGAGACAAGAGAGAAATATTTAGAGAGAAAGCCAAAGAGACAGAAGGAAGGGGAGGAAGAGAGGAAGGATGGGGGAGGAAGGGAGGAAGGGAGGAAGGAAGGGGAGGAGGAAGAAGAAGGAGGAGGAGGGAAGGAAGGAAGGAGGGAGGGAGGAGGAGGAGGAGGGAGGAAGAAAGGGGGGAGGGAGGAGGGGGGAGGAGGGAGGAGGAGGAGGAGGAGGGAGGAAGGAAGGGGAGGAGGGAGGAGGCAGGAAGAAGAAGGAGGAGGAGGGAGGAATGCAGGAGTGCAGAGTCTACACCGACAGCAGGCTGTGGGTCTGCCCGGGTGCCCGCGCGTTGGCAGCACCCAGGCCCGGGAGCAGGCGCGGCAGCCGGCGTGGGCGGGAGCGGGAGCGGCCCTGGCTCCCCGGACGTCCCGCGCGCTCAGCGGAGGCGGCTCTGAAGCGCGACGCTCTGGCGCCCCCTGCTGGCGCCTGGCCCGGAGGCCGCCGCCTCGCCCCGGAAAGGAGGCGCGCAGGAGGCGCGGGCTGCAGGGGTGTCTCCCGGGGCCCGGCGGCCGTGCGGTGCGGATGAGGGGTCCGAGGAGACCGGAGCCGGCCACACGTTCCCTTCTGCGCCCTGGTCTGCGCTGCGACGCGTGGCACCAGCCCTGGGTTGGTCTTGCACCTCCAGGCATTTGGGGGCCTTCCGGAGGCCGGAGGAGGGCTTGAAACCAGGATGATCTGGGCGCGTTGGCCCAGCTGTGGTCCCAGCTGTGGTCCCCCCTGCCTAGGGGGCTAAAGGGAAAAATGCGTCACCATAAAAAAAAATCTAGGATTTAACACTGTGAAATTGTGTTAGTCGTTCTCACACTGCCATAAAGATAGAGGCTGGAGGATCGCTTGAGCCCAGGAGTTCGAGGCTGCTGTGGGCGATGATGGCGCCACTGCACTCCAGCCTGAGACAAAATGAGAGCTTGTATCTTAAAAAAAAAAAAAGGCCAAGGCAGGCAGATCACGAGGTCAAGAGATCAAGACCATCCTGGCCAACAAGGCAAAACCCCGTCCCTACTCAAAATATAAAAATTAGCTGGGCGTCATGGCGCACACCTGTAGTCTCAGCTACTTGGGAGGTTGAGGCAGAAGAATCACTTGAACCTGGGAGGTGGAGATTGCAGTGAGCTGAGGTCACTGCGCTCCAGCCTGGTGACACAGACTCTATCTCAAAAAATAAATAAAAATAAAAATAAAGAAATTATGTATGCTTTATTAGAACTATATGCACTTTTGATTAATGTATTAAATAGGCTATAAGGGATGGGTCTAATCACTATAATTTCAAAGTTGTAGATCATCAGTGTTATTACAAGATTTCTGCAGCACCTATGATTTGACACAAAATCTGTGACTTTTGTTGGTGACAAAAGTGCGGGTTATTTTTATCTACAGTGGTTTGTTGTTCACATTCATCGTTAAAGGAAGTGTTATCTTTCATTCAGAGGTGAAGGGAACAAAGGGAATAATTTTCCCATCCAAGTTCGCAGATTCCCTGAATCTTACGCATGGAGCCCTGAGGAGTTCATGAACTTGTTTAGATGCTGCAGAAGGCTGGGCACCATGGCTCACGCCTATAATCCCAGAGCTTTGGGAGACCAAGGTGGGAGGATCACATGAGGCCAGGAGTTCAACACCAGCCTGGGCAACATAGTGAGACCTTAACTCTATTTTTATTTTTATGTTTTTGAGATGGAGTTTCGCTCTGTTGCTCAGGCTGGAGTGCAGTGGTGCAATCTTCACTCATTGCAGCTTCTGCCTCCCAGTTCAAGCGATTCTCTCGCCTCAGCCTCCTGAGTCGCTGGGATTACAGGTGCCCACCACCATGCCCGGCCAGTCAGGAGTTCGCAACCCAGCTGGGCCTGATGGTGGGCACCTGTAATCCCAGCGACTCAGGAGGCTGACAGGGTCTCACCATGTTGGTCAGGCTGGTCTCGAACTCCTGACCTCGTGATCCACCCAGCTCGGCCTCCCAGAGTGCTGGGATTACAGGTGTGAACCACCACGCCCAGCCTTTATTTTTAAAAAGTAAATAAATTTTTAAAAATAGAAAAAGAAGCTTCCGAGGGCACCGCGAGATGTCAGACACCGTCCTCAGAGGTGAAACCCCCGAAAGTATGAAAGGCAGGTAGCAATTCAAGGTACAGATCCCCCAGTCACTAAGAATAGCAGCAGTAATGCATTGTTAAAGAACAGCAACCAGGTTGTTTTACGTGCTGCACACCATGCAAAGGGCTCTGTCTCATTCCATCTGTCCGCCCCACGCGTCTTCACCAGCCCAGGTAACCTGACAAAATTCCAGGCGAATTTCCTGGGTCATCACAGCCAGCTTTCATACCTGGGTCCCTGGAGGGGGCTCAGGTCAGAAGAGGGTATAGGGGGCTGCTTGTCATCTCGATGTGCTCCAGAACGGCTCAGCCAGGCCCTGGAGAACCTCTGCAGGGCGCTTTCTAGACTCTAACCTGACAACAGAACCCTCCCGTTTTGTCTTTGCATTCAGCTTTCATGATTCTAAGCTTCAAATTTTGCCATATACTGGGTCAAAGATACCTGCCTGGGCCAGGCGCAGTGCCTCACGCCTGTAATCCCAGTACTTTGGGAGGCCGAGGCAGGCTGATTGCCTGAGGTCAGGAGTTTGAGACCAGCCTGACCAACATGGTGAAACCCTGTCTCTACTAAAAATACAAAAAATTAGCTGGGCATGGTGACACATGCCTGTAATCCCAACTACTCGGGAGGCTGAGGCAGGAGAATTGCTTGAACCTGGGAGGCAGAGTTTGTGGTGAGCCGAGATAGGGCCACTGCACTCCAGCCTGGGCAACAGGAGTGAAACTCTGTCTCAAAAAAAAAAAAAAAAATTCCATCTCTACAGAAATAAAAAAAACTGGCTGGGTATAATGGCATACACCTGTTGCCCCAGGTACTCGGGAGGCTGAGGTGGGAGGATCGCTTGAGCCCAGGAGTTCAAGGCTGCAGTGAGCTAGGATTGCACCACCGCACTGTAGCCTGGGCAGCAGAGTGAGACTCTGCCTCAAAAAAAAAAAAAAATACATGAAATAAAATAAATGCCCACCTCTGTGGTCATATCCTTCACATATAACAGATCAAGTCTTCGGGCTGCAGAGCAAGGATCAACTCTTGTGGCTATAACAAGAGCTTTCAGGTCACGAGGCATCCAGGAGCTAGTTAACTCTGCCCATCAGGACACCCCGACAAAGGCCAATCCAGGTGCCCCATCTCCTAAAGACAAGCATGAGCAGGGACCCCCAGACTTGCACACAGTGGATCCTACAACAGAGCTATGTGCTTCAGCAAAGCTCGAAGTTTAAATATGGCCTTCAAGGCCCCATGGACACCATGGAGAGAACCCCAGAGACAAGCCACTGAGTAGAGGAGATTTGTGCATTAAAATCTGCTTGCCTCAGTTTGCTGAGAATGACAGTTTCCAGCCACAGAAAACCAAGCTCTGCGTGTTCTCACTCATAAGTGGGTGCTGAACAATGAGAACACACGGACACAGGGAGGGGAACATCACACACCGGGCCTGTTTGGGGGGTGGGTGGCTAGGGGAGGGATAGCAGGGAGTAGGGGAATTGGGGAGGGATAGCATTAGGAGAAATACCTAGTGTAGATGATGGGTTGATGGGTGCAGCGAACCACCATGGCATGTGTATACCTATGTAACAAACCTGCATGTTCTGCACATGTACCCCAGAACTTAAAGTATAATAATAAAAAAGAAAACAAAAAAAACTTCACCAAAGTCCCACCTGGGTCTGTGACGGTTTCCCAGCGCGTAGGTTTCTGGAGCAAGCATTGCAGCAGTGCCACCTAGTGGACAAAAGGCCAAGTGTCACAACGGAGTGGATCCTCCAAGAGGAAAGCGAAGTCGCGGAATTCGGGGGCCAGAAAACGGTTGACCCAGACACAGCTGGACCGGACTTTAGACTCTCATCCCGACCTCCCTTCTCTTCTACTATTAACTGTAAAAAACGCTGCCAGGCACGGTGGTGTGTGCCTGTCATCCCAGCTATTCAGGAGGCTGAGGTGGGAGGATGGCTTGAACCCAGGATGCCGAGGCTGCAGTGAACTATGACCTCACCACTGCACTCCAGCCTGGGTGACGGAGCAAGACCCTGTCTCTGGGGCAAAAACAAAAACAAAGCAAAGTGAAACAACAACAAAAACTTAACACTGAAAATTCTTTCTGCCCCCTTTGAAATGTACATAAACCTTCCTCCAGCCTCTTCACCAGTTTTACAACACAAAGATGCTTTTCTCCAGGACCTGGAAGCCATCTCTTAAACATTTGCAAACTCAGAAACAACTCAACGTACTGGACACATCCCACCCCACACCCTTCCCCCCAGCATCCTCCAGGACTTTCGCACTAGAGTACCCCAGTCCTGATGCTTACAAACCCTCCACGCCCAGAGGGGCGGCTCACGCCTGGAATCCCAGCACTTTGGGAGGCTGAGGCAGGTGGATCACGAGGTCAGGTGTTCGAGATCACCCTGGCCTATATGGTGACACCCCATCTCTACTAAAAATACAAAAAAAAAAAAATCAGATGGGCATGGTGGCACGTGCCTGTAATCCCAGCTCCTTAGGAGGTTGAGGAAGAAGAATTGCTTGCATCTGGGAGGAG
Source organism: Cacajao melanocephalus (assembly GCA_963573385.1). NCBI lineage: Eukaryota > Metazoa > Chordata > Mammalia > Primates > Pitheciidae > Cacajao > Cacajao melanocephalus. The sequence continues at coordinate 41,032 of CAUYLG010042706.1, read as the reverse complement.
GAGGAGGCAGTGAGCTGAGATCACACCATTACACTCCAGCCTGGGTGACACAGCAAAAAAAAATAAAAAAGAGAAGAAAAGAAAAAGAAACCCCCCAGCTCATGGTGTCAGCAGAGTCGAGGGTAGCCTTCCCTATTATCGTGAATAACGTCTTCCTTACTTGCTTAACTCTGTCTGATGCAAATTTTCTTTGACATAGCTTTTCTGAGGGTCCACCCTAGAGCATAAAGTCCACTCCCACATCCCCAGGTTCCTTCAGAAGCAACAGAGCTCCCCTCCTCCTATCCATAAGGTAGACATACTGCCTACACACTCATACTTCCCTGTCGCCCCCATTGCCCCACCGTCTCCCTTGCCCCAACTCAGGCCCATGGTACAGAAGTTTGAAGTTTACAAAGTCAGGAACACAGCTTCTGGGGTGCCCTGGGAGAAGGTTTCATTGCCTAGGTTCTCATTGATTTTTTTTTCTTTTACTTTTTAAAGCTATCTTCTGGCTGGGTGTGGTGGTGGCTCATGCCTGTAATCCCAGCACTTTAGGAGACCCGGTAGGTGGATCACCTGAGGTCAGGAGTTTGAGACCAGCCAGACCAACATAGTGAAACCACGTCTCTACTAAAAATACAAAAATTAGCCAGGTATGATGGCGGGTGCCTGTAATCCCAGCTACTCAGGAGGCTGAGGCAGCAGAATCACTTGAACCCAGGAGGCAAAGGTTGCAGTGAGCCCAGATCGTGCCATTGCACTCTAGCCTGGACGATAAGAGCGAAACCCCAACTAAAAAAAACAAAACAAACAAAAAAAAACAAACAAAAAAACTATCTTCTCTGTTCTCCATGGGATTCTCAGTAGAAGGAGGGTAGTCAAGTGTTCAGGCCACCTGCCTTGACGGCATTCCGCATCAGTGACAGTAAGGGTTTCTCAGTACACACCTGGGCTGCTATTCAGAAATGCAGGCGGTAGGGCCAAAGACGTCCTCTTCCCGGGGACATCACCCACCAGCTCACTTAAAAAACATCTAAGCAACCTCAGGTTTCATGGTCCCTGGTCTCACGTCAATCCTAAAACTTCCAAAGGTTAGGTAGTTGGAAGTTGTATTAAGAGCCACCTCTAGAGGCCAATTGTAAGGGTAACCGAGAGAAAGGAGAATAGACCCAAAGTCAGGCAAAAACGTTTTATTAACCTGCCTGGCTGCTCCCTAACAGTCCGAGGAGGCAGCCCCGAGCTTACAAAATGAAGAGTTTATAGGAGGTGGCGGGGGGAAGGGGGCAGAAAAGGGTTTTAGGACTGAAGTAATCTATCTGCTGGTAACAGGCACAGAGATAGTTTTTTAACTTGTAACTGACCTACAATGCATCATCCTATGACTTTTGTGGTGGCAGTTTTTTTTAAAAAAAGACAGAAACCAGGATTTTTTTACAGATATGTGTCAAACAGAAATTTACAAGTATGGATAACCAACATATGTTTTCTCTGTCCTCCCTCGAGCTGCCTGGATAGCTGTAATCAGGCTTTGCTTAATTGCCACACGTCTGGCAGCCTTGGTGTGGCTCCTAGGTAGGGGTTCACGAATGCAGATGCAGAGCAATCAGACGGGGAAGGGGTCAGCCTGCTCAGCTTGTCCCTAACACCAAGTACAATGGCTCATGCCTGTAATCCCAGTGCTTTGGGAGGCCAAGACAGGAGGATGGCTTGAACCCAGGAGTTTGAGCCTGCAGTGAGCTATGATTGCACCACTGCCCTCCAGCCTGGGCAACACAGGGAACCCTGTCTGTAAAATAAGAATTTAAAATTTTAAACATAAATTTTCTAAAAAGCAAATTTTGTCAGTTAATTCAAAGTTCAAACTTCTCTCTCAACTTTACAAACATAACCATATGTAGCCTCCTGAAAGCAAGAGGCGATGTCTCTGGCATGCATGCTGTCCTGGGGTCACTGCTGGCCTCTCTTAAGATGTCCCTCATCCTGTGTCCAGTGAATGGTCTCAGAGCAATGTAAGCCTGCTGGCATCAGTCTCTCTTAACCAGGAGCACCCATAGTGGATGGCCACTTGTTCTGTCCCCAAGCCTTTTCCGTGTCATTGGTCCCTTTGCTGATTCTAGGTCCTTACACTGGTACCTTTACAAATTTCCAGGCTTCTATAGACCCTGCGCAGGCTGAGGAACTGAAAATCTCGCTCACACCTATAATCCCAGCACTTTGGGAGGCCGAGGTGGGTGGATCACAAGTTCAGGAGTTCAAGACCAGCCTGGCCAACACGGTGAAAACCCACCTCTACTAAAAACACAAAAAAATTAGCCAGGCGTGGTGGTGCATGTCTGTCATCCCAGCTACTCGGGAGGCTGAGGTAGGAGAATCGCTTGAACCCAGGAGGTGGAGGTTGCAGTGAGCCGAGATCACGCCGTTGCACTCCAGCCTGAGCAACAAGAATGAGACTCAAAAAAGAGAAAAAGAAAAAAAGAAAACTTCACCTGCCTCCAAGGGTCGAGCCCCTATTTCCACAGTCCTCTGGCCACCACACGTCAGCACAGGACACTCTGCAAGGAACCCATTTTCCCTCGAAATTCCAAAGCCCTCTCTGTTTCATCTTCTACGTCTGTCTTTCCACCTGTCTTCTTCCCCGCCTTCTCCAAATCTCTCCTGCACAATTCTCTAGTTGAAAGGTGAAAGGGAGCGGTGATCCCTCTGGGGGGAGCAGGACCCCCCGATATCAAAGCCCCACACAGCAGCAGCCGCAGTGAAAGCCTGTATACAGACCACCCAGCATCGCTCTCACTGCCGTGAAGAGAGGCAGCTGGAATTCAGACACCCTCTGCTCTGCCAACAAAAGCCTACAGCAGAGAGTTCCTACTGGCTCAGAAAAGTATTGTTTAAAACTCAGAACTAAATGAGAACACTTTGTCCTGGGCTGCATCCACCCGCTCTTGGAAGCTTGGAAGCTGTGAGTCCTTCTCGTTGAATAGGTGAGGGAGAGAGAGACCTGGCCGACCTGCGAATTAGGGATAAGTGATGGTAAGGTGAACTAAATATGGCCTGAGGAGAACTCGGTGCTTCTATATGTGCGTCCTTGTGAATGAACCATAACCTAACGTAATAGGTAGACAAGATTGAAAACAGGAATATGCACCTGTAGAAATAGCTATAACTTGCTTTGAACGGTGTGACTATTTTAATAATTTTGATTCTCTAATCCATGAGTGTGGAATGTTTTTCTTTTGTCTGTGTCATCTATGCCCTATTTCAGCATGTTTGTAGTTCTCCTTGTAGATACTTTTCAACTCCTTGGTTAGATGTACTCCTAGGTATTTTTGTGAGTGCATGTGACTGTTGTAAATGAGATTCTGTTCTTCATTTGGCTCTCAGCTAGAATGCTACTGGTATATAAAAATGCTACTGATTTTTGTACATTAATTTTATATCCTGAAAGCTTGCTGAAGTCATTTATTCATTTTAAGAGCCTTTGGGCTTTCAAAGAGTCTTTAGAGTTTTCTAGGCATAGAATCATTTTATCAGCAAAGACAGATAACTTGACTTCCTCTTTGCCTATGTGGATGACTTTTATTTTTTTCTCTTGCCTGATCACTCTGTCTAGGACTTGCAAAAATTTTTTTTTAATTAATAAAATTAATATTAGCATAAAACCATAAAACCAAGTTTTTTCAAAACTCCAGGTGGGAGTTTATACACATACTATGTACCCACAAAAATTAAGGATTAAAAACAGAAGAAAAAGAAGAAAATTTAACAGTGGTGTGGTGTGAGGGCTTGGGGAACTGCAGGTGGGGAAGGCTGGCCAGTGCCTTTCACTTGGCTTGCAACCTAGGCAGTTACTCCCATGTTAGAAGTAAATAGTCATTCTTTCTTTTATAATATGATATGGTTTGGCTGTGTTCCCACCCAAATCTCATCTTGAATTGCAGCTCCCATAATTCCCACTTGTCATGGGAGGGAGCTGGTGGGAGATAATTGAACCACAGGGGCAGTTTCCCCCATACTATTCTCCTGCTAGTGCATAAGTCTCGTGAGATCGGATGGTTTTATAAAGGGCTTCCCCTTTTTCTTGGTTCTCATTCTCTCTTGTCTGCTGCCATGTAAGACATGCCTTTTGCTTTCTGCCACGATTGTGAGGCTTCCCCAGCCACGTGGAACTGCGAGTCCATTCAATCTCTTTCTCCTTATAAGTTACCCGGTCTTGGATATGCCTTTATCAGGCTCATGAAAACAGACTAACACGTAACACCTAACTGTGTGCTTGCTTAGGGTTTTAAAAACTCCAAGAATTAGACTTGAAATAAAACCAAGGCTATGAAAGGTCCACCCCTGGAAAAACACGGCACAGTTACTCTTCAGTCTTGCTGCAGTCTGGCTGGTACCAGCTGGGCCACCAGATAGCCCGTTACTCAAGATAACCACTGGAACAAGACATGCTGACTCGCATGTAGGCAACTTCTACACAAAGTTTCCTTAGCCCCTCCCTTTAAAACCTCTTCAGCCAGCCCGAGAAAGGGAGATGGCCTTTACAATGCAAGTTTCCCATCTCCTTAGATTACCAGCTCCTGAATAAACCTGCTTTTCCATCCACCAACCTTTGCCTCTCAAGTTTTGGCTTTGAAGCATTTTGCAGCTGAATCTGAGTTCAGTTACAGGCTCATGGAGTCACCAGCAGATTTCCTTGTTGAACCTGGGGAGCTCCTAAAAATTTAGATTCCTAGAGTCTCATTCCAGCCCTATTATTAAACCAGAACCTTCCAAGCCTGAGCACATTTGCTTTCTTCGAGTTCTGCAGGTAACTCCTATGCAACTAACCTAGCATAAGCTGGTAAGAACCAGGCCCGATGTGGTGGCTCACGCCTTTAACCCCAGCACTTTGGGAGGCTGAGGCAGGTGTACCTGAGATCAGGAGCTCAGGATTAGCCTGACCAACATAGAGAAACCCTGTCCCTACTAAAAATACAAAACTTAGCTGGGCGTGGTGACACACATGTGTAATGCCAGCTACTCAGGAGGCTAAGGTGGGAGCATAGCTGGAACCTGGGACGCAGTGGTTGCAGTAAGCTTAGATGGTGCCACTGCACTCCAGCCTGGATGACAGGAAAAAAAAAAAAAAAAAAAAAAAAGAACCAGTGAGAGACAATACCATTTTGGGTACAGGTGGTTCTAGTAGTGTGTGAATTGTGTGATTATTGTGCAAGGTAGAGGTGGGGCAAAAGGAAGTGCATTTTCCTTTGTCCTCCAACTTTACTACTGAGGAAATCTGCCTCCTTGCAAAGATTTTGGTGTGGCTTTGGTGGCGTACATAACGCAGCATGTCCTTGACTCTCCAAGTCTTAATCTCCAGTCAGCGTGAAACACAGCATCCTGACAGCAGATGTACTAGACTAGGTTTTCCAGTGAAACAGAACAAATGAAATGGATGGATGAATGGATGGACGTGTTTGTGAAAGAGTTGTATACACAGGGCAGCCTCAAATGCAAGAAGAGCAAGGAAACCAAAAAAGGAGGCAGACAGATTCAGTTTGTGGGTACGCGGTGGTCTATTAAGCGAGCTTACAAACAGAAGCACAGCTTTGGATGTCTGCAAGACAGGCAGGAAAAGTGCTTGAGGGAAATCCACCTTCTCAAGGGTCTTCAGAATCCAGCTTTGAGTGGTTGACATAGTTCTCATTTGATTCCCTGTGACCAGACAATGAAATGTGGCTGGTACAGGCTGTTTAGAGGATTCAGGAAAATTGTTGTAATTTTTCTCATCATATAGCTACTGCTGGTACTCAAAATCCCACAGAGAACTTGGAGATTTTCCAAGTGTGGTCCCCGGAGCTGCAACATTAGAACTGCTACAGGACCACAAAGGAGGCAAGCCCACTGTACGGTAACAGACCAATGACACTGAGACAGCAGAGTCTGCAGCAGAGAGAGGCTAACGAGTGCAGGTCAACCGAGTGAGGAGACAGAAAGAACCCTCTAATCCATCTCCCCAAGGAGTTCTGGGCTTGGGATTTTAAGGGAATCGTGGAAGGCAAGGGGCTGGAGAATTGGGGTTGTTGACTGGTCAAGGAAATGGAGACTAACAGCATCAGGATGTGGGAACTTCACTCTTTGGTGAGTGGGCTCCTTGTGGAGTCCTGCAGACCAGCTGACATCAGTAGTTTCACTGGTATGCAGGCCCTGAAAGAGTCTCTCAAAGGGAAAGCCTAACATTTCACAAAGCTCAGGTTGTTATCTGTAGAGCAGTTAAGGGGAACTCTCATCTTATGTCAGGAAACAACTATGAAGAAGCAGGTCAGAGAGCAAGCTGCTCTAATGGTGAGTGCTGAATATGCCGCAAGCTTGGGTTATCTTCATTTCTTCCCTGACTAATTCTATAAAGTTTACAGGGAGGGTTTCAGAGTAACCTGGAAACATGTTACAAATGCAAGTTCTCAGGCTCCGCCTCAGACGCACTGAATCCGAGACTCTGGAGTGGGCTCAGCAATCTGTGTTTTTGCTTGTTTTTGTTTTGTTTTTTAGAGACAGGGTCTCATTCTGTCACCCAGGCTAAAGTGCAATGGCACAGTCACAGTTCACTGCAGCCTCCAAATCCTGGGCTCAAGTGATCCTCCTGCCTCAGCCTCCCGAGTAGCTGGGACTACAGATACACGTCACGACACCTGGCTAATTTTTTTATTTTTGCAGAGGTGAGCTCTCGATATGTTGCTAGGCTGGTCTCAAGCTCCTGGCTTCAAGCAGTCTTTCTGCCACAGCCTCCTAAAATGCTGGGATTACAGGTTTGAGCCACCACATCCAGTCTCAACCTGTTTTAACAAACTCTGCAGGTGACTAGGATGCCCATTCAAGGTTGAGAACCACTGAGGCTGCAATTTAGCTTTCTCAAGGAAGCATTATCCTAGGGCTTCCTTTGAGTGTCCAAATGCCTTAGATGAAGGCAGAGACCAAATCATTGAGAGAGTGAGCGTTCATTAAGAGAGAGAGTGACACAGGGAGCCCAGAAGCAGGCAATAACCAGAGTCCCTTACATACCCTAACACGTAACAAAGCGGCAAGCTCGCTCACATGCTTTCACTGAGTCTTCATGATGTAGCACTCTAATGATGTCAGCAAGCCAGGAGCTCTGAGCTTCCCGTGCCAGGTAAGGGCACTAAGAACAGAGAGAAAGAGAGGCCAAGGCTGGGATTTGGGGACAGGTGGAACCTGGGTTCACCAAGGCCATGGGGGTTTGCTTGGAGAGAAATAAGCAGGATTCAGTCAGAACGGCGATTATTAAAAAGTCAAGAAACAACAGTTGCTGGCGAGGCTGTGGAGAAACAGGAATGCTTTTACACTGTTGTTGGGAGTGTAAATTAGTTCAACCATTGTGGAAAACAGTGTGGTGATTCCTCAAGGACCTAGAACCAGTAATACCATTTGACCCAGCAATCCCATCACTGGCTATACACCCAAAGGAATAGAAATCATTCTATTATAAAGATACATGCACATGTATGTTTATTGCAGCACTATTGACAATAGCAAAGACATGGAACCAACCCAAATACCCATCGATGATAGACTAGATAAAGACGATGTGGTACCTATGCACCATGGAATACTATACAGCCATAAAAAAGGAACAAGATCATGCCATTTGCAGGGACATGGATGGAGCTGGAAGCCATCATCCTCAGCAAACTAATGCAGGAACAGAAAACCAAACATGGCATCTTCTTACTCATAAGTGGGAGCTGAACAATGTGAACACATGGACACAGGGAGGGGAGCAATGCACACTGGGGCTTATTGTGGGTGGGGGGTGAGGGAAAGGAGAGCATCAGAACAAATAGCTAATGTATGTCGGGCTTAATACCTAGGTGATGGGTTGGTAGGTGCAGCAAACCACCATGGCGCGCGTTTACCTATGCAACAAACCTGCACGTACTGCACGTGTATGCTGGAATTTAAAGTAAAATAACATGTCTAAAAAAGAAAAGAACTCAGCAGAATGATATTTCTAGGGCAGTTACAGTGGGGAGTGTGAGATGGCAGAGGGCATGGCCCTGTCCTTGGCACACACAGGTGTGAGGGCACAAGGGCACATTCTGCGATGCTGGCTGAGGCAGAGGCTAGCCAAGGTCACCTTTCTCTTTTTAAATTTCATTTTATTTTATTTTAGACTCAGGGGCTACATGTGCAGTTTCGTTACCTGGATGTATCGTATCGTGGTGAGGTGCAAAGGTCACCTTTCTTTGCTTTTGGCTGCAGAGTTATTAAAGCAGGTCCCTGTAGCCATACCTGCTGCCTCAGCTGACCTCACTCTACTTGGAATTCTGATTTTTTTTTTCTAAAAGGAAGTGTTCAATGTGATTTTATTAAATACAGAAGATAAGGCTTTCACAGCACAGGGTCCAAGGAAATGCATGTAAGACAACAGCAAAATGCGATGGCAGCAGCAGCGCAGTGATGGGCTGAGGCTCGTCCCGGCTGGCATCCCCCCCTGTGGCTCTAAGCTCCCAGCTTGGCGGCGGGGACCTGGCGGCCCCGGCTCTGGACAGGCAGGTGTGGGGAGCCGGCGAGTCGGAGAGCGCTTTGCCGCTAGAGGGCGCTCGGTGCCCGGCGGGAGAGCGCGCACCCCTGCACCTGCTCCGGGCCCTGCACCCGCTCCCGGGCTCTGCACCTGCTCCGGGCCCTGCACCTTCTCCGGCCCTGCACCTGCTCCCGGCCCTCCGCTGCCTCCTGCTCTACCTGCTCCCCAGCTCTGGCCACTGCGGTCACCGCAATAGAAGCGGCGGTGCCCGGGCCGCTCCGAACCTAGGTCACCTGCTGGATGAGGGAGAGGTCACCTGCTGCTCTGCAGGAGGGCTTCTGTCCGCAGGATGAGCTGGGCTGGCTCCAATGTCTCCTCCTCCTGGCAGCCCTCCCTGCTACACCCCGGGCATTTCTTGCAGGCTCTCTGCCAACGCGTAAGACACCTGGGAGGACGAGGAGTTCAGCCCCCGGGGCCTGATGTGTCCAGGCTATTGGTGTGGACAGGAGTCTGTGCCGACAGACACCCAGGGTCACTGCCAGCCCTGAAGCTGCCGTCACCCTCCCGAGGACCGGGAAAGCGAGTGTCCAGCAATGGAGAGCCTCTCATTAGCCTGGCGGCCTCCTTAACTGCCAGTCAGGAAGCCCGAGAGCTAGTGCCAGCAGAGGAAGCGTTCACGGGGCGGGCTGCGTCTCCAGCTCGGCCAGTCCTGAGAAGGGGCAGCTGTGTTAGCCAGGGCAAGTCACCGTCTTTCTGCACTTCAGACCTCACCTGTAACGTCTTCATTTTAGGATAGAATTTTCTAGACCACTAGGGGAAAATATCTACGAAAACAAAGTCGATCTAAGGAGAAAAGGGAAGGAAGAAATTGACAAAAAAAAAAAAAAAAAAAAAAAAAGCAAGCGAGGAGTGGGAGGGCAGCGGGAGAAACGGAGGACGCCTCTGTCAAAAGTCCAGCCCTCGTCAGTATCATCGTCCAGGACCCTTGGACACAATAGTGAATCTGGCAGCTTCGCCTTAGTGCCAACCTCTGGCATTTTAAATGCTATTTATTTGTTTCTTTATGTTAGAAATGGGGTGTTGCTGTGTTGCCCAGGCTGGACTTGAATTCCTGGACTCAGGCAATCCCCGTGCCTCAGCCTCCCGAGGGTGTGGGACTGCAGGTGCACACCACCATGCCCAACTTCTTTCTTTCTCTTTTTCTATCCTTCCTTCCTTCTTCCCTTCTTTCCTTTTTTCCTTCCTGTTTTTGTTTTCTTTCTCTTTTCTTTCCTTCTCTTTTTCTTTTCTCTTTTCTTTTCTTTTTCTTTCCTTTCCTTCCTTTTTCTTTTCTTTCTCTCCTTTTCTCTTTTTCTCTCCCTTTCTCTCTTTCTCTCACCTTCCCTCCTTCCTTCCTTCCTTTCTTCCTTCGTTTTTCTTTCTTGATGGGGTCTTGCCTGTTGCCCATTGCCCAGACAGGATTCGAACTCCCGGACTCAAGGAATTATCCTTCCTTAACCATCAGAATAGCCGAGATTGAGACGCACATCACTACACCAGGCAATCACTGGCCTTTGAATGCCTGGTCTCACCCCCACATGCCTCATACCTGCCCCCTCCTCCACCTAATTCCTCTCTGCTCCCCTTCCTCCACACTGTTCTCGGAGCTTCCAGAGGCAGCCGCCTTCCAGCTTGGCCTCTGCCACAGATTCCCTGGGGTGCATCTGTCTCTGGGCCTCAGTTTCCCCATCTGCCAAAAAGCCTTCTGTGACTTCTAAAGTCCTTTTCTGCTCTGACATTTCAAATAGTCAAACCGTCCAGGCTCTCACATTTTCCTGGCTCAAACATTAAAACTGCCTGGGGAACCTTAAAATATTATGGCCTGGGCACTTTTGTTCCCCTCCTCATTGAGAAGTAATCACTCTGTGGTGGAGCGTTGCAGCAGTATTTTTAAAAAGTTCCCCAGATGATCCAAATGTGCAGCCAGGGTTAGGAACCTCTGGCATTAAATTCCTGCTCTGAACGATTTGCATGTTCCTAGGAGAGCACTGGAAACCGTTAATTTCCCCACTCAGCTTATCTCTGATGATGGAACAACAGGCAGGGACAAAGGTTTGGGGTGGTATTTGGGGACAGCCCCCTCAAAGGCTTATGGGTCCCTTGAAACCGTCTGCAGCCCAAGGTAGACAATGGGCATTAGAAGGAGAAGAGAGGGGCTTCTCTCTCTCTGTCTCTCTCTCCCCCCGCACCCGCCTCTATGCCTCTTACTTACTTCGACCACTTCCTGCCTGCTTCTCACCTCCCCTCCTCCCACTCTTCCCAGTCCAGCAGCTTCTAGCATCTGGAATGGCTTTCCTGCCTCAGCCTTTCTCCCCAGCTTCCGTGTTCTCTTTCGTTCTTTCTCTCTGAGACAGGATCTGACTCTCTCACCCAGGCTGAAGTGCAGTGGTGCAATCTTGGCTCACCACAACCACTGCCTCCTGGGCTCAAGTAATCCTTCCACCTCAGTCTCCCAAGTAGCTGGGACTACAGGCATGCACCACCATGCCCAGATAATTTTTTGTATTTTTAGTAGAGACCAGGGTTCACCACATTGCCCAGGCTGGTCTTGAACTCCTGAGCTCAAGTAATCTGCCTGCCTCAACCTCCCAAAGTGCTGGGATTACAGGCATGAGCTACCATGCCCCGCAACTTCCGTGTTCTCTTGAGACCCTTCCTTCTCCAGGATAAGTTCCTTCTCAGTCCATAGCCTGAAGTGGCAACCAGAACCCTGCAGCTAAGCCCTATGGGGCGATGAGTCCCAGAGATGGGAGAATCTCTCATGAGGACATTCCAGGCCCATGCATGGAGCAAACACATGAGTATCTTCATCGCTTGGGCTGAAGCCGGACTCAGACTCATTCTGGAAACTGTGAGATAATGTGGCTGTCTGGAGGCCAAGAGGGGAAGCTGTGTGCTGCGGGGGAGAGGCAGGTGCTAAGCCAGGGCTTGGAGATGTGATTCCTGTCCCAGTTCTGCCATGAACTACTTGGTGCATAACCTTGAGCTCAGTACTTCTCCCTGGGTGATATGGTTTGGCTGTGTCCCTGCCCAAATCTCATCTTGAATTGTAGCTCCCATAATCCCCATGTAATGTGAGAGAGACCCAGTGGGGGGTAATTAAATCATGCTGTTCTTGTGATAGTAAGTCTCACAGGATCTGATGGTTTTTCATAAAGCAGACTTCTGCACACGCTCTTTTTACCTGCCGCCATGAAGGATGTGCCTTTGTTCTTCATCTTCCGCCATGATTGTGAGGCCTTCCCAGCCATGTGGAACTGTGGGTCCTTTAAGCCCCTTTCCTTTGTAAATTACCCAGTCCTGGGTATGGATTTATTAGCAGCATGAAAACAGACTAACACACTGCACCTTGCGGTTTTTTTTTTTACCCTGCAAAATGAGGGGCTATCAACTATTCCTTTTAACGCAGACACGGTATGACTTCTGCCGCTCTCTGTGGCTCATCTTGAGGCCAGAAGGGGCAACGTGGCCTTCAGACTCAAAAGGCAGGTGCTAAAATGATGAGACGTATTTCATGATTTTTCAGCACCTCCTACATTCAAGGCACGGCTGTGGATGATGGGAATACGGTAGTACACTCAATCAAGTCCTTTGCCTCAGGAGTGGACGGTGTGCAGGACGCTCAGGCATTGGGTTTGGGGATCTCTGGTGGCATCCTCTGAGTCTTTGCAGGAGACATGCCCCAGCAATAGGGTTCTGAGGACCTCACAGAATAGGCACAAGAGGTACCCAGTCACGGGCTGAATTCAAGGGAGGCTGAGATGCTGGCAGATGCTCTGAGCTGCAGAGACAGAACCTGAAAAAGTCACACTGAAACAAAGGTGTGAGAGGGAGCATGGGGCCTGGGGCAGGCCTATCTATAGGTCTGCACTGGATACACTGGAGTTGCATCAGGGAAAGAGCAGGAGAGGAGAGGAGAAACCAAATGAGATAAGACGAGGGGAAGTAGAGCACAGGCATGTGTCATTCAGCCAGCAGAGCTGATGCACAAGCTTGTTTTTGTTTGTTTCATTAAGAACATATTTATTTACAAGTAATAAGCTTTTGCTTACTTTTGAGATGCAAGTACTTTTATTTTGAGACAGGGTCTTGCTCTGTTGCCCAGGCTGGTCTTGAACTCCTGGGCTCCAGGGAGCCTCCTGCCTCAGCTTCCCAAGTAGCTAGGATTAAGAGATTTTCTAAAAACAGCTTTTTAAATAAGCTGCACATAAAGTCAAGTGTACAGTTTGAAAAATGTCGATATCCATATGCACCTGTGGAACCATCATGTATCCACGTCAGTGTACACATCCATCACTCAAACCTTTCCTCCGGTCCCTTTTTGTCCTTCCTTCCTGCCCATCTCTCACCCATTCCTTCTCCATGTCCAGGCAATCACTGATACGCATTCTTTCATGATAGTTTGCATTTCCTAGAAATCTTTACAAATGGAATCATTTCATTTACTCTTATTTGTATTGTTTTATTTTTCATTGTAATTAATATGCGATTTATCCAAGTTGCTGCCTGTACCAACACCTCATTCCCTTTTCATTGCTGAGTAGTATTCCATTCTAGGAAAACACCATAGTTCATGTATCCATTTATCTGTTGATGGACATTTGAGTAGTTCACAGTTTTTGGCTATTACAATAAAGCTGCTATGAACATTTGTGTACAAGTCTTTGCACGGACATATTCTTTCATTGCTCTTGGAGTGAGATGGCTGGATTATACATTGAGTGTATGTTTAATTTTTTATGAAACTGCTAAACTGCTTTCCAAAGTGGTTGTATCATTTTATATTCCCACCAGCAGTATGAGAGATCCAATTCTACATCCTCACCTACACATGGGATGATATGACTAATCATTTTATTTTTGTCATTCTGATAGGTACATAGAAATATTAACTTAAGGACTAATTTGACATTCAATGTAGTACAGATCTGCTGGTGATAAATTCTTTCAGCGTTTGTTTGTATGAAAACCTTTTTTTCTTTATTGCCTCTTTTAAAAAAAGGGATTTTTTAACTGGGTAAAAGTCTAGGTTGATATTTTTTTCTCAGTCTTTTAAAGAAATTGCTCCACTATTTTCTAGATGGTTTCCTGACGTCTTTAGTCATTCTTATCTTTGTATCATTGGTTCTTTGTATATAATGTCCTTTTTTTTTTTTTTGAGACAGAGTCTCTCTCTGTTGCCCAGCCTGGAGTGCAGTGGTGTGATCTCAGCTCACTGCAACCTCCATCTCCAAGGTTCAAGCAATTTTCCTCTCGCCGCCTCCAGAGTAGCTGGGACTACAGGCACGCACCAGCACATTTGGCTAAGTTTTGTATTTTTAGTAAAGATGAGGTTTTGCCACATTGGCCAGGCTGGTCTCGAACACCTGACCTCAGGTGATCTGCCCACCTCAGCCTCCCAAAGTATGGGGATTACAGGCGTGAGCCACCATGCCCAGCCTACCAGCCTACCTCTGGATATTGAAAAATTTTTTTCTTTTTATTGCTTGATTTAAGCAACTTAGTGCAAAATCCTTCATGTTCTTGTGTTTGGGATTCACCGAGCTTCTTGGATCTATGGTTTACAGTTTTCATCAAATTTGGAAATGTTGTAGCAACTGTTTTTCCCCAAGTTTATTTAGGTATAATTGATGAATACAAATTATATACATTGAGGGATACAATAGGATATTCTGATACATGTATATATTGTAAAATGATCACCACAATCAAGCTAATAGACACATTCATGACCTCATACAGTTTTTTTGTGTGTGAGAGCACTTAAGATCTACTCACTCTCTTAGCAAACTTCCAGCGTACAATCCAGTATTACTAACTAGGCTCAACATGCTAACCACTAGGTCTTCAGAGCTTGTTCATCCTGCATAGCTGAGGCTGTGTACCCTTTGACCTGTATCTCCCTCTGTCCTCTGACACCCAGCCCTTGGCAACCACCATTCTACTCTGCTTTTTTCAGTTTGACTATTTTAGATTCCTCATATAAGTGAAATCATACAGTATTTGTCTTTCTGTGTCTGCCTTATTTCACTTAATAGAATGTCTTCTGTGTTCATCCATGTTATCACTTATGACAGGCATTAGTTCTTTTGTAAGGCTTAACAATATTTCATTGTGTATGTACACCACATTTTATCCATTCATCCATCAATGGACTGATACAGTTTCCAAATTTTGGATATCATGAATAAAGCTGCAATGAGCATAGGAATGAAGATATGTCTGTGAGACACTGATTTCATTTCCTCCAGATACATACCCAGAGGGCTGGATCATATGGTCATTGTATTTTTAATTTTTTGAGGAGTCTCTATACCGTTTTCCATAATGGCTGTACTAATTTACATTGTCACCAACATCGTACAAGGGTTCCTTTTTCCCCACATACTGGCCAACACTTATTTTGTTGTGCTTTTGAAAATAATGAGTCTAACAAGTATGAAGTCATATCTTGATATGGTTTGGTTGTGTCCCCACCCAAATCTCATCTTGAATTGTACCTCCCATAATTCCCACATGTTGTGGGAGGGACCCAGTGGGAGGTAACCAAACCATGGGGGTGGTTTCCCCCATGCTATTCTTGAGGCAGTGAATAAGTCTCATGAGATCTGATGACTTTTTATAAAGAGTTTCCCCTTTCACTTGTCTCATTCTCTCTCCTTCCTGCTACCATGTAAGACATGCCTTTGACCTTCCGCCATGATTGTGAGGTCTCCCTAAGCCATGTAGAACTGTAAGTCCATTAAACCTCTTTTTCTTTATAAATCACCCAGTCTTGGGTATGTCTTTATCAGCAGCAGAAAACGGACGAATACATGTCTCATTTGTATTCGCATTTCTCTGATGATTAGTGATATTGAACACATTTTCATATACCTGTTGGCCATTTGCATGTCTTCTCTGGAGAAATATTTATTTAGGTGTTTGCCCACTAAAAACCAAAGTTATTTTGGATTTTTCTTTTGTGTGTGGGGTTTTCTTTCTTTGGCTATTGAATTGAGTTTCTTGCATATGTGGGATATGAACCGGTAATCAGAGGCATGCTTTGCAAACATTTTCTCCCAATCCACAGGTTGTTTCTTCTCTCTGCTGATTTTCTCCTTTGCTGTGCAGAAGCTTTTTAGTTTGATGCAGCCCCATTTGTCTATTTTTCTTTAGTTGCCTGTGCTTTGAGGCTCATATCCAAAAAATCATTGCCCAGACCAATGTCATGGAGCTTTTTGTCTATGTTTTTCTTCAAGTAGTTTTAAAGTTTTAGGTCTCATATTCAAGACTTTAATTGATTTTGAGTTGATTTTCATATGTATTGCGATAGGAGGGTGCATTTTCATTCTGCATGTGAAAATTCCATTTTCTCAACACCATGTATTGAAAACTGTCCTTTACTTACTGTATGTTTTGGGCACCTTTGTTGAAAATTAATTGATTATAAACGTGTAGGTCTATTTCTGGGTTATTTGTTCTATTTCATTTGTTATCGCATCTAGTTTTATAGATGGGCCATGCTATTTTGATTACCAAAGCTTTGTCATATATTTCGAAATCAGGTAGTATAATGCCTTCAGCTTTCTTTTTTTTTCTCAAGATTGTTTTAGTCTATTTGGGTCTTTTGTGATTCTATACAAATTTTATAATTAATTTTTTATTTCTGAAAAATATGTCATTGGAATTTTGATGGGGATTACGTGGAATCTGTAGATCACTTTGGGTAGTACGGACATTTTCACAATGTTAATTCTCCCAGTGCATGTACAAGGGAAGGCTTTCCATTTCATACCTACTATGAGTAAAGTGAAATTGTTCTTCTTATCCTTTTCAGTGCATCTATTTTCAGATGTTTTGCTCCACTGAGGTGCTGGGACCTCTCTGCTGGGCTCCCAGGCTCTCACAAATGTACTCTCATCTGTGGGTGGTTGTCAAAATCAGTGTTTCTGTGGGTGAATGAGCGCTGAAAACTCCTAGTCTGCCATCACGCTGGTGTCACTCCCCCTCACCTTTTTAAAAAAGACATTACTTTAGAGCAGTTTTAAGTTCACAGCAAAATTGAGTGAAAAGTACAAAGATTTTCTATTTATCCCCTGCCCTCACACATGCACAGACTTTCCCATTATCAACATCCCCACCAGCGTGTTATATTTCTTACACTTACATTGACACATCATTATCACCCAAAGTCCATATATGAGGCTTCATTCTTTGTTTTGTATAATCTATGGTTTTGGAGGTTTGCCCTAAAAATCCTGTATCCCTGGCCTATTCATTGCTATCTTCCCTTTAACTCCTGGCAACTACTGATCTTTTTATGGTTTCCATAGTTTTGCCTTTTTTTAAATGTCACACAATTGGAATAATACAGTATATAGTCTTTTTTGTTGTGCTTCTTTCATTTACTATAGTAATATGCACTTGAGGTTTCTTCATCTCTTTTCATGGCTTGTTAACTCATTCTTTTTAATACTGAATAATATTCTATTGCCTGGATGTACCACAGTTTATTTATTCACTCACCTGTTGAAAAAGATCTTGGCTGCCTTCAAGTCTTTCCAACTATGAATGAAGCCACTATAAACCACCACGTGCTGGTTTTTGAGTGGACATAAATTTACACCTCCTTAGATCAAATTCCAAGGAACAAGATTCCTGAATCATATGGCAAGAGTATGTTTAGTTTTGTAAGAAACTGCCTGTCTTCCAAAGTGGTGGCACCATTTTGCATTTCTACCAGCAATGAATGAGAGAAGTCCTTTGCTTCACATTCCTGATGTCAATATTCTGGATTTGAGCTCTTCTTATAGGTTAGTGGTATCTCATTATTTTAATTTGCATTTCTCTGATAATATACTATGTGAACATCTTTTCATATGCTTATATTCCATCTGTATATTTGTTTTTGGGAGGTATCTTTTAAGGTATTTGTCTCTTTTTCAGTTGGGTTGTTTTCTCATTGTTGCATTTAAGAATTCTTTGTATGCTTTGGATAATAGCCCTTTATTAAATATGACTTTTGAAAATATTTTCTTCTAGTCTGTGAATTCTTTCATTCTTTTGACAGTGCCTTTCACAGCGTATTGAATTTTAATGAAGTTTAGCGTATCACTTCTTTCTCTTATGGATTGTGCCTTTGATATTGTATGTAAAAAGTCACTGCTAAGCCTGAGGTCATCTAGATTTTCTCATCTGTTATCTCCTAGGAACTTTATAGTTTTGTCTTTTACGTTTAGGGCTGTGATCCATCTAGAGTTAGTTTTTGTGGATGGTGTAAAGTCTGTGGCTAGACTCTTTTTTGTTGTTGTTTTTGCACATAGGCATCCTGTTGTTCTTACACCACTTGCTGAAAAACTATCTTTTCCTCCATGTGATTGTTTTTGCTCCTTTTTAAAAGAAAAGTTGACTATATTTAAGTGGGTTTATTTCTGAGCTCTCTATTCCGTTTGTCTATTTCTTATTGCTACCATCTAATCTCGATTACCGTAGTCAGGTATGGCCAGTCCTGCAACTCCGTTTTCACTCCACAATGTGGTGGCCATTCTGAGTCTTTCTTATCCATAATAAATGGTAAAACCAGTCTGTCAGCATGACAACATAATTTTCTGTGATTTTGACTGGAATTGCATTGACGCTATGGACCAAGTTGGGAAGAACTGATATCCTGACAGTATTTAATCTTTCTATCTGTGAACATGGAACGCCTTTCCATTTATTCAGCTATTATTTGATTTCTTTCATTACAGTTCTGTAGTTTTCCTTACATTGATCCTATACATCCATTGCATTCAGTTTTTCTGTTCCGTAGTTATCAGAAATTTTCTTGTAAACTTTTATCTTTGGTTTCTACTGTTGAATTTTGTCCCTCTATTTGTAGCTCTTTATTATTAATGGAAACATAGGAAAATATATATACATAATAAGAATATAACAAAGCATTATATTTTAACTCCATTTATTTATTCATAGACAGGGTTTTGCTATGCACTCAGGCAGGAGTGCAGTGGTACGATCACAGCTCACTGCAGCCCCTAACACCTGGGCTCAAGCAGTCCTCCTGCCCAGCCTCCCAAATAACTAGAATTATAGGTGCACACCACCACACCCAGCTAATTATAAAGATTTTTTTGGCAGAGATGGAGCCTTGCTATGTTGCACACGCTGGTCTTGAATTCCTAGCTTCAAATAATCCTCCCACCTTGGTTTTCCATAGCACTGGCATTACAGGTATGAGCCAGCAGGCTCAACCTGTTTATAGCTTCTTGAATGGCTTTTACATCACAAATAAATGACAAAGTAAGGAAAAGCCTGGAGAAAATTATAACTGATGGGAAAATAGAAGACAGCTCCTGAGCATAGTTTTCCCCCTATGCCTTGTCGGGGGGCAGGCAAGAACAGGCTGGACAGGAAGAGCCGGGTTCTAATCCCCTTGGGTATATAAATCTCTGCGGTTCCACTAAAATATATTTGGAAACTAATCAAGTAGTGTTGTGAGGGTCTCTCATATTTCACATCAGTTTTTACGCTAAAGGTTTCTGTCCTGACAAGTAAACATAAACTGATTCTCAGGTCTTTCAATATGGTGACAGGTGCTAATACGTAGTTACACTTGGAACATGGCTCAATGCTAAGACTCTCGCATAAAAATTCTAAAGCCTCCAAGCTTGCTGAGAGAAGGCAGGGGCAGTGGTTTTCCCAAAGTGATTCAACTGAAAACATTTCGCTTTTTTTTTTAACCCTCCAGTAAAGGAGTTCAAAGCATATTTCATTCTGAAAGCCAAGCAAAGAAAATTCCCTCCAATAACATGGATATTTGATTTTATACTTCTCAGGCAAGATAAACTATTCTTTCCTGAGGACTGATGCTAAAACTCTTGCCAACATTCTATTTGGGTTTAATAGGATAGATTACCTTAAAGCTTCCTAGAGTCAAAATAAGCAACGAGGAGAGATTGCTAAAGACAGAGAGTATAAGGTCTTCCAGAAATCACAGAGAAAACTCAAGTTAAGGAGCAAAACCACATGAGTTCAACTTGATTTCAACCCTCACATTTCCTGGAAATCATGCATGAAAACCCAGGTTTGGCAATAAATCTGTTAAATAATTGAGCTGAGGTCAAGATGAGCAATGTGTGTGGTGGAGCAGAGGGGGTTGTGGCTGAGAGGGCAAGTGGTCAGATCGCTTAGGTATGCACGTACAGGGCCTTACAGGAGTTCAAGTCCAGCCTGGACAACATAGCAAGACCCTATCTCTGAAAAAAAAAGAGATTTTTTAAAAAAAATTAGCCAGGAGTGATGGCACGTGTCTGTACTCCCAGAGCTTTGGGAGGGTGAGGCAGAAGGGTTTCTTGAGGCCAAGAGTTGAACGCCAGCCTGAGCACCATAGTGAGACCTCATCTGTACAAAAATAAAATAAACATAAATTGGCCAGGCATGCTGGCGGATCTTAAGGTCTCTAGTTTTAGCTACTTGGGAGGCTGATGCAGGAAGATCGCTTGAGCCCAAGAGTTCCGGGCTGCAGTGAGCTATGATTATGCCACTGCACTCCAGCCTGGGGGACCAAGGGAGACCCCAACTCTAAAAAGCAAATAAAGGCATAGAGAAACACTGGTCTTGAAAGGGATCATACTGAACGAGCAGAGCAGGGTTCCTGGAATGGAGTTTTGATCCACCGCCACTACCACTGTTTATTTGAACCTCGGAAACCACTGCAGAGTTTCTCCTTAAATTATTTGAGAAGTCAGTGAATCCAAAGGAAACTGGCAAAAGCAGCAGCCTAAATCTTTTAATTCAGGCAACTGAGGCACTGTGTTCTTCCTCTCTTTTCTCTTTTTTTTTTTTTTGAGATGGAGCTCGCTCTGTCGCCAGAGTGCAGTGGCACGATCTCCACTCACTGCAACCTCTACCTCCCGGGCTCAAGCCAGCCTCCCACTTCAGCCTCCCAAGTAGCTGGGATTACAGGTACTCACTACCACACTCAGCTAATTTTTTTGTTTTTAGAAGAAATAGGGTTTCACTGTGTTGCCAAGGCTGGTCTTGAACTCCTGACCTCAGCTGATCTGCCCACCTTGGCCTCTCAAAGTGCTGGGATTACAGGCGTGAGCCACCGCGCCCGGTTGGCTGTGCTTTTCCTCCACGACACCAGGCGGTTTACCCTCTCAGGGATGGCTGTGATTGTATTCCCACTTTCCAGCCTGCCATTGGCATGAAAATCCCTCACGTGCCCAGTTCCTGTAGAGAGCCAGGCTGATGCTGGTCTAAATGATACCAGATGGTGTGAAGGAAACAGCAATTTCCTTGAACACCGGATGAGTCTAAGGTTGGAAGAGTGGCAAATACCCAAGACAGGCTACAGTTTCCTCTTTGGTCAGGAGGTAGAAAGGGAAGGAAGACGTGGATGAGAGAAGTCTGAACACCGACTTCTCTGGGTGGCTGCCTTACTCTCTAGTTTGCACAAGGACAGACAGACTGACCTGGGGCTCGCTCTTCTGCAGAAAAGGCCAAAAGCAGCCCAAATCTCTCCAGTTGCTTCTCTGATATTACCTGGGTGCCCTAAAGGCATGACTGAAACCAAAAGCAGTATCCACCACCTCTTCTCAAACCAGAAGCCTGGAAGCCTGCCAAAGCCACCAAGTAGCCTGGATGTTACACCTGAATCACCGTCTCCTTCAAGCCAGGAGAGTCACCAGGGCCTACGGAATCTCCTTCCTCAATTTCTCTCGGGTCCGCCCTGTTCTCTGTGACTCACTCTCACTTTCTGAGTTTAGGCCACACCCACATTATTCCCCTGGATCAATGCAAAGTCCTCATAATTCGTCTCAGTCAAGTGCACGAAGCTTGGACCTTTGCACATGCTGATCCCTCTGGAACACACTGGCCCCACACTGCCTGGTTAACTTTTTTTTTTTTTGAGATGGAGTTTTGCTCTTGTCACCCAGGCTGGAGTGCAGTGGTGCAGTCTCAGCTCACTGCAACCTCTGCCTCCCAGGTTTGAGCAATTCTCCTGCCTCAGCCTCCTGGTAGCTGGGATTTCAGATGCCCACCACCTGGCTAATTTTTGTATTTTTAGTAGAGACGGGGTTCTGCCATATTGCCCAGGCTGGTCTCAAACTCCTGACTTCAGGTGATCTGCCAGCCTCAGCCTCCCTAAGTGCTGGGGTTACAGACATGAGCCACTGCGTCCAGCTCCTGATTAACTTCTTTTCCTGGAAGCTTTCCTGCCCCTCCAAGAATCCTCATACAAAAAGTATAGATGGGATCTGTCCGTGAAGGAGAATTTTATGCATCAACCTGACCACACCACAGGATGCCCATATTAAACGTTTTCTGGATGTGAGGGTACTTTCAGATGACACCAGCATTTCAATTCATAGACTGAGTAAGGAAGATTACCCTTCCCAATGTAAGTGGGCATCATCCAATTCATTGAGAGTGTGACAGAACCTAAAGGTGGAAGAGGAGGAATTTGCCCTTTTTCTTCCTGCCTACCTGCTGAGCTGGGATGTCCCATCTGGTCTTCCCCTGTCCTCGGACTGAGAGTTACACCATCAACTCTCCTGGTTCTCAGGCCTTCAGACTCAGAGTGGAATTGATACCACGGGCTTTCCTGGGTCTCTAGCTTGCAGGCAGCAGATCATGGGACCTCTCAGCTCCCCAAATTGCGTGAGCCAACTTCTCATGATCATTCTCCTTTCTCTGGAGAACCCTGGCTACTACAGCATCAATTTCAGGAATGGAGTTACATTCAGAGAGGGAGGGGAAGTGAGAAAGCTACAGTAAGCTGGGGCAAGAGCAGCTTCTCTAAGGTTTTATTTCTTTTTCTTTTTTTTTTTTTAGATGGAGTCTCACTCTGTCACCCAGGCTGGAGTGCAGTGGTGTGATCTCAGCTCACTGCAACCTCCACCTCCCAGGTTCAAGCAATTCTCGTGCCTCAGCCTCCGGAGTAGCTGAGATTGCAGGTGCACACCACCACACCTGGCTAATTTTTTGTATTTTTGGTAGACTATGTTGCCCAGACTAGTCTCGAACTTCTGGCCTCAAGTGATCCGCCCACCTCGGTCTCCCAAAGTGCTGGAATTGCAGGCATGAGCCATCACACCCGGCCTCTCATGTTTTATTTCTTGAAAAAGAAATAGAGCCAGGTGTGGTGGCTCATGCTTGTAATCCCAGCACTTTGGGAGGCTGAGGCGAGAAGATTGCCCAAGGCCAGGAGTTGAGGACACACCTGGGCAATATAGCAAGACCCTGTTCCTAAACAAAATAATAAAATAAAATATTAGCTGAGCATGGTTAATTAGTCCACTTTCACATCGGATTACTCCGTTTTCACACTGCCGATAAAGACATACCCACGACTGGGTAATTTATGAAGAAAAAGAGATTTAATGGACTCACAGTTCCACGCAGCTGGGGAGGCCTCGCAATCACGGCTGAAGGTGAAAGGTACATCTTATATGGCAGCAGACGAGAGAATTAGAAGCAAGCAAAAAGGGAAACCTTTATAAAACCATCAGATCTTGTGAGACTTATTCACTACCACGAGAACGGTGTGGGGGAAAATGCCCCCATGATTCAATTATCTCCCACCAGGTCCCTCCCACAACCCGTGGGAATTATGGGAGCTGCAATTCAAGATGCAATGTGGGTGGGGACACAGCCAAACCGTATCATCATCTACCCCAGGTCACAGATGAGATGGAGTCTGTTCATGGCCCCTCTACACCCCACACAGCACGACCCCTGTCCTCCCTTATGGGACAGCACTGTAGACACCTCCCGTGTCCCCTACTCCCCATGTTCTGTTTGTTTTCTGATAGAGTCTCACTCTGCACCCAGGCTGGAGTGCAATAACGCGATCTCAGCTCACTGTAGCCTCTGCCTTCTGGGTTCAAGCGATTCTCCTGCCTCAGCCTCCTGAGTAGCTGGGATTACAGGTGCCCAGCACAACACCCAGGTAATTTTTATGTTTATTTTTTGTATTTTTAGTAGAGACAGGTTTCACCATGTTGTTCAAGCTGGTCTGGAGCTCCTTGAATCCAATCCACCTGCCTCAGCCTCCCAAAGTGTTGGGATTACAGGTGTGAGTCAATACACCTGGCCCCACGTTCTGTTTGAAATACCCTAGCTTGGCTGTAATGAATACATTTTAAACAATCCTGCTAACTTCATTTTGCCCACCTGAGCTATGCTGCCCACCCTGAGCTATGCAGGGCATTCTGTTCTGAGAGCTTGTTGTCTGAGACATCTGGCATCTTCGTAACCAATTTTCTGAGAAACAGGGCCCACTGGCCCATACATCCTATACCTGAAACTGTGTGTAACTGCCTACCCCACATCCTGAGTAAAAAACAACTTTAAACAGAACTTTTTGTTAGGCACTCCCTCCTTCCCCTAACCTGCTCCTTCTGCTTCTGTAATAATCTTCTTACTACCCCCTGACCCTAAACTGATATAAAAATGTTGACCGCCCTTTGTTCTTAGCCCAGAAGTTTGAGCTCTAGCTGACTCTCAGACGCTGGCCATTTAAGGTGGACTCTCAACAAACTCAGAGCATGGTGCTTATTTTAAACTCGCTTGGGTATAGCATGTTTTCTAGACTGGACACTTCACCCTTAGAGGAGAAGGCTAGTGGAGAAACCAGAGGCTGGCACTGGAAATTCACCAACAAAGAAGAAACCATTCCATGGGATAATTGGCACGTAGAGGCTTGTACAGGGGGAGGATCAAAGGCGCAAACCACGAGGTTCAAATACATGGAGGGTCAGGTTGGGTTCTTTATATTCTAGAAGGCTGGGAAGCGTTGAGGCTGAAGGAGACACTTACGGAGCCCTTCTCTGGGATGGAGCACTCATGACTGGTCTAACACTGCCTTCTGGAATGCGGGACTTTCTGCCCAAGACACCCAGGGAATAGCAGGGCTCTCCTGAGGCCCGGTCACAACTTGAGTTTTGCATACGCACAGGAGGCTTAGCGTCTCCATCCCTGCAACTCTTGGGGAATCTTGCTGATTTTCCTTTCCTTTTTGAGGCTGCTCTTTGTGTTTTTTTGTTTTGTTTTGTTTTTTTGAGATAGGGCCTTGGTCTGTCACCCAAGCTGCAGGGCAGTGGAATGATCATAGCTCACTGCAGCCTCAAACTCCTGGGCTGAAGCAATTCTCCTGCCTCAGCCTCTCAAGTAGCTGGGACTATAGGGGTGTGCCACTATAACTGGATTTTTTTTTTTTTTGAGATGGAGTCTTGCTCTGTCACCCAGGCTGACGTGCAGTGGCACAATCTCAGCTCACTATAACCTCCGCCTCCCAAGGTCAAGCGATTCTCCTGCCTCAACCTCTCAAGTAGCTGAGACTACAGGTGTGAGCCACCATGCCTATTTTTTATTTTTTAAAGATAGGGTCTCACTATGTTGGCCAGGCTGGTTTCGAACTCCCAGCCTCAAGCAGTCCTCCCACCTTGGCCTCCTAAAGTGTTGGGATTCCAGGTGTGAGCCACTACGCCAAGCTATGCCTCCCTTCCGATGATCCTTTGTGGCTTCCTCAAAAGATCCCCACCAGGTAGCCTTTCCTCTGACATTTGAATTCAATAGGTTTGAGGTGAGCTCCAGGCATCTTCTTCTGACATTCGAATTCAATAGGTTTGAGGTGAGCACCCGGTGATTCTTATAATAATTGCAATTACAAGGAGGGCTGATCACCTGAGGTCAGGAGTTTGAGACCAGCCTGGCCAACCTGGTAAAACCTGTCTCTCTTAAAAAGTACAAAAAAATTAGCTGGGCATGGTGGCAGGTACTTGTAATCCCAGCTACTCGGGAGGCTGAGGCAGGAGAATCGCTTGAACCCAGGAGGTAGAGGTTGCAGTGAGCTGAGATCGAGTCACTGCACTCCAGCCTGGCTGTCAGAGCAGGACTCCATCTCAAAAACAAAAACAAAATTGCAATTATTTATTGATCCCAATGTGCATCACCGTGGAAAAGCGTTACTAAGACAAAGGCCCTTAAACTTGAGGAGGCGTCAGAATTCCTGGGGTCTTGTGGCTTTGGGCTGCTCCAGAGTTTCTGATTGCATAGGCCGAGTTGTGGCCTGAGAAGATTAATCTCTAATGAGTTCCAGGTTCTGCTTTCCTGGGAAGCACACAAATCAGAAAGAGCAGGAGGAACTCACTGCCCTAGTTCTTAACTCTGTGTGCAGTTAGGATCACTGGGTGAGCTTCTAAAAATCCCTGAGGTCCAGGCTGCATCCCAGAACAATGAAGTCATCCCAGAACAAGGGAGTATCTGGCGGCGGGACCAAGACAAGGTCAGTGTTTTGTTTTGTTTTCTTTTTTTGGAGAAAGTCTCATTCCATCACCCAGGCTGGAGTGCAGTGCTGCCGTTGTAGCTCCCTACAGCCTGGAACTCCTGGGCTCAGAGACCCTCCTGCCTCAGCATCCAGAGTAGCTGGGACTACAGGTGCGTGCCGCCAAGCCTTTACTATTTTAAAAACACTTTTGGGGGAGGGAGGAGGTCTTGCTGTATTGCCCAGGCTGATCTGGACCTCCTGGGCTCAGGTGATCTTCCCGTCTCAGTGTCACAGCGTGCTGGGATTATAGGCATGAGGCACTGCACCTGGTCGGTAGTGATTTTTTTTAAAAGCTTAACTGTCCTGTGTAAGCATGGTTGAGGACCGCTGCCTGGGAGGGTCTTTGAAGCTCAGCTAACTTCGAGTTACCCTGAGAGCAGAGAGGAGGAGAGGCCAAGATCCCGAGAGCTGAAGTGGGGCTGTGAACCCCAGAGAATCTGAGACAGCACGCCGTCTTTTTATTTTATTTTTATTTTATTTTTTTAGTTGGAGTTTCGTTCTTATCGCCCAGGCTGGAGTGCAATGGTGCAATCTCGGCTCACCACAGCCTCCGCCTCCCAGGTTCAAGCAATTCTCTTGCCTCAGCTTCCCGGGTACCTGGGATTACAGATGCACGCCACCTTGCCCGGCTAATTTTTGTATTTTTAGTAGAGACGAGGTTTCTCCATGTTTGTCTCGAACTCCTGACCTCATCTGATCCGCCCTTCTCGGCCTTCCAAAGTGCTGGGGTTACAGGCGTGAACCACGACGCCCGGCCAGCGTGTCATCTTAACACAGCTCCGGAGCCCCCTGGCGGTTAGTACCTGCGTCTTTCTTCCTGGTCCTAGGAAGCTCAGAAATGAGAGCAGGGTTCTTGACTGGTGTAGCCAGCCAGGTCCAAGCACAGCTGCAGGACAGATGACCACAGACCAGTTGGAGCCCTGTGGCCACACACTGACCTATGCTTGGGGTCTGGAGCACGGGCCCAAGTGTGGGTGTGGAGCACCAGGAGCTACAGGTGTGTACCTGGGAGGGAGTCTGGAACACAGCTGTTTCCTCTGCTCAGGGCATTGCCTAGTGATTGAAATCCACGTGCCCTGGGCCTGCCGGGCGTGGTGACTCACACCTGTAATTCCAGCACTTTGGGAGGCTGAGGTGGGCGGATTGTCTGAGCTCATGAATTCGAGACCAGCCTGGAAAACATGGCAAAACCTCATCTCTACTCAAAATGCAAAAAATTAGCCAGGCAGTGGTAGCATGCGCCTGTAATCCCAGCTACAGGGGAGGCTGAGGCAGGAGAATCGCTTGAACCTGGGAGGCAGAGGTTGCAGTGAGCTGAGATTATGCCATTGCACTCCGGCCGGAGCGACAGAGTGAGACTCCAAGTCAAAAAAAAAAAAGAAAAGGAAAAAAGTCCCAGGTTTCCTGTGTCGTAAAACCAGGGAGTGGAAGACAGAACTTGGCCTCAGGTCTGCTGAGCCAAGGCACCAATCCTCTGTCACTCAAACTAAGCTCCTTGCTACAAGCAGACCTTCCAGATCAGGCAGAGAATCCACGGGCACCGCTTTCTAATTGTGCGTGTTGCTGAACCACAAACTTGTATGGGAAAGAAAAGCCTTCAAAGTTCATTTTGCTACGAAATCATGGAAACATTTCAATGGGATTCAAAGGTAGGTTCACATCTTAAGAGAGAATTTTGTTTTACCTTGGACACTTATCCAGTTTGGGCCCACATTGGACAATGAGTCTTCGGGGGGGTTCCTTGTCCTCATCTCGGTGTGTCAGGATTCGGAGACGCTGAGCTCTGTGGTCAGTCCTCTGCTGTGCAGTTTGTTATACATGAAAGTCCTGGGTGATTTGCCCAGAAAAGATAATATTAGTAACTAGGTGCTAGATTATAATAACAAAAATGAAAGATGGCAGATCGGAGAGGATAACCTCTAAGCCATCATCTCACTGGAATTTTCCAGATACCCCCTTTGATGGAGTGAAAAGCATAAAGAAAATTGTGCTTTATGCCTGAAATATTCCATTTTTAGGATTTTTAAAACAATAACAGATGCTTAGTGAATTCACCTCATAAGCTACCCCCGATAAGGTCTATAAAACGCAATATTTAAAACAGGGTATCCCAGAGGACACTGGGAGATCCAACCCAAAAAACTGGAAACTAAGTTTTTTGGCTAAAAACAAGACATCTGGAAAAAATGTGGGATAACGTTTTTGAGAAGTGAAGAAAATATGAGATGCTTCATGGTTCTTGGAAACAGGAGGCCAAGTTCTGGTCCAAATTTGGGCAGTAAACCCATAGTCTCAGCTACTCAGGAGGCTGAGGTGGGAAGATCGCTGGAGCCCAGGAGTTTGACACCAGTCTGGGCAATACAGTGAGACCCTGTCTGTGCCAAAAAAATAAAAAATAAAAATTAACTGGGTGCAGTGGGATAAGCCTGCAGTCTCAGCTATTCAGAAGGCTGAGGCAGGAGGATCGCTTGAGCCCAGGAGTTCAAGACCGGCCTGGGCAACATACTGAGACCCCATCTCTAAAATACTTTTTTAACTAGCCATGCATAATGGTGCCCACCTGTAGTCCCAGCTGCCCAGGAAGTAGCTAGGACTACAGGTGGGCACCATTATGCATGGCTAATTACAATCCTACCCGAGGTGGGAGGACTGCTTGAGCCCAGGTGTCTGAGGCTGCAGTGAGCTATGATTGCACCACTGTACTCATCCTGGGTGACAGAGGGAGACCCTGTCTAGAGAAAAGAAAGGAAAGAAAGAGAAAGAAAGGAGAGGAAGGGAGGGAGGGAGGGAAGGAAGGAGGGAATACGCTGTGTGCAGTGGCTCCCCCAGTGTGAGGGATTACTTTGGGAGGCCGAGGCAGGCGGATCACAAGGTCAGGAGTTCAAGACCAGCCTGGCCACTATGGTGAAATCCCATCTCTACTAAAAATACAAAAAAAAAAAAAAAACAAAACAAAAAAAACCAATTAGCCAGGCAAGGTGGTGGGTGCCAGCCTCAGGAGGCTGAGGCCGGAGAATTGCTTGAACCTGAGAGGCAGAGGTTGCAGTGAGCTGATATCAAGCCACTGCACTCCAGCCTGGGCAACAGAGTAAGACTCTGTCTTAAAAAAATAAGAAAATAAAATGAATTTTGGGCATGATCTCAGCTAGTGCCCTTAACCGAGTCACTTAACTTTTTAATACCCTGCATTTTGTTTCCTTATTTAAGGAAATAGGTGTCTTTTTCTATTCCCAAGAAGTTCCAATAACATTAAAAAATCCGAAAGCTTAAGCAAAAGCTATGCAATGTCTTAATGTCATGTTGAGAAGAATTTGGCAAACAGAATCCCAGAAGGATGATGCCATTAGCTAGGGTGTCTGCAAAGTTTTTAAAATGATAACGTCTGCTCCCCAGCCAGAAGACGTTTCATATTTCTCACCATATGTTCCAGAGTCCACTTACTTCCCCTAACGCCAGTTGTCTCTCTTTAGCATCCCAGCAGACAGCGAGATCCGTGGTAGCTTTCTCACCTGTGGTGTCTTGGTGAGGGTAGCCTGTCATTGAATAGACCTGGTTGACCTTTGGGGTCCCAAGAATGAGTCTCCTGACCCATTTGTAAATCAAACCACATGTAATGAATTGAATCTCTCATCAAAAGAAAAAAAAACTTTTATTTTTTTCTATTGCATAAATAATGGTAAATTAGACTCTTTTTTATACAGATTATATATTTACAGACAAGTTTGGTTAAAGAAAACTCTGGTAAATATGGCAGTTTTCCTTTATACACTAAGATAACATATTAATAATATATACTTCATTTGATCCGTAAGTTGCATGCTAAGTTAATTTATATTAATATGTACACTTTATATAAAGATTCTTTTTTGACTAGTCTGCTGACTTTCTCATCACTTAAGAGCACAAATCATCAACTAATACTGAATGAGAGAAATGGAATGCGAATAAGGTAAATGGGAAGATGGTCGTCAATGAGTTCAGACTTAGTGGCTTATTCTAGATATGAGAGCTACCAAGCTCCAATGGGCCTGGCCATGCTCAATCCCCAGCTGTGCTTCTATTTACACCCAACGTATCAGGGCAAAGATTACGGTCATTTACTACTGTGCTTTGAGAGAGAACTCACGTCCCAAGTCTAATGACCACTACGGTCACAGCGACCCCTCCTCCCCTCCCAACAGATAACATTTCACCAACCCAGTGCCTGGACAGATTTTCTGAGTCTAACTTTTCTCCAAAGTCATTGTCTTTGGTTAGTCCTTGGAGAAATAGCTTCTTCCTGGTTCAGAACTGGGGAAGAAAATCAGACCCCACTAAGAAGCCACTCAAGGACCCCTGAAAGCTGACATTGAGCTAAGAAAGAGAAAATAGGCTTTAATTTTCCTTGGAGAGAGTTGAGACACACTGGCTTGTGCAACTCTCCACCAGGAGCTGAGAGGATCCTTTCTTGGCCAATCTAGGGCTTTTCCAGGGAGAACAGGGCTTATTAGAAAAATGATTACTGCTTTAGGAAGAGGGAAAAAGAGACCTGTGGCTCTTGCAGCCACTCTCTTCCTGCCCTCTCTCCCTGGTCATGGCTGGGTCACCTCAACAGCAGGCACCCCTCAACACTCATTAGCCATTAAAGGGTGATCGCAGGTGGCCGGTCCCCTGGGACTGTTAAGCTAATTCCTCACAATCACCAGAGATTGTGACTCTCCCTTCTGTGGTATTAGGAATAATTAGAAACCACTATCAACCTCTACTGGAACTGCTGTTATAGTAGCCAGAAAAAAAGGAAAGAAAGAAATAGCTGGAAATTGTGCTCTTTATTCAGTAGCTTTCAATAAGGCTTTCTCAGATGGAAAAAGAAGCAAATAAGCCTCTCTGCTTGGAATCTGGGCTTGTTTCCCCCAACTTTCTCCTCAATTCTGATTCACGTGACCTTTGGGGAGGTGACTGACTTCCTGTATTTTCACACTTGCCAAGAGAAAGCCAGAAAGCTCATCTTTGATGCGCCTTCGAACCGGCAAGTCCTTAGGGAATAAACAAAACCTCTTGCCCGCAAGATATGACACACTTGACATACACCAATTTGCATTGTTTCATTTACAGACAGCGGACACCAAAAGAGAGACTTTATCACAACTGCCTCTTGGGACTTGGGTTCAAAAAGGAGCTGCCAGCTCCTAATGCAATTCACTAGGGAAATTCGGACCCTCTCAGTAGGGAGCATTCACTCCGTCTTGTTTCAGATGAAACAGATGGGAGGGCTTGTCTGCTTTACTTTTCCTCTGGCTTTAAAGACACCTGAAGCCAGGGAGGCATGTCACTCAACATAACCTAGATGGTGGAGGAGTCCCACCTTCTGTGCTTTCCCCAGCTGGCAGCACCAACCGCTCTCCCCGTTCTCTGCTCCGCTCTCCTGGCCTCAGTTCAACAGGCCTGAGCACCCTGGGAGAGGCATTCTGGTCTTGACAGATGTCAGCATTCTCCCAGGAATGGTGAGCTACCAGCCTGCTCTTGAAATTCACAGAGCCTGTCAGATGGATCAGACTGATGGCCACCCCCGTGACACCTGATGCCCTGCGTGTTTCCAAAGTAGGCCAGCAATCCGGAAAAGACCTTCAGAGGACAGCATCTGCAGCCCTTTAAGAACTTTATTTGTCTCTCTCAGGTCCAGGGGTGGAGCAGTATCTCAGCTGCATCTTGCGTTCCCTGGAATATTTCTTCCTAATTAGCCTGCTCTTCTATGCCACAGGAAAGTTCCAGCCTCTGCATCTTTTCCACTTGGACAACTACTTAATAACTTCTAGCCATGTGAGAAGCACTAGTTTGAAAGCCAACCCATCACACCTGAGGAAAGGAGATGGGTGAGTCTATGCTTGGCATGGGGGCTGTGCTCAACTGATGAACTACCCCAAGGTCAGGGTCGGGGGCAGGTGGCTGGGCAAGTTTCGTCCACTTTCAGAGGACCGTCTTGTGGGTGGGACTGGAAAAACCTCATTCTTCGTGGTATATTTCAAGCCGATGGAATAAAATTAAATTAGCCTTGGAGACATTTTGAACATTATTATGTCTCTCGAGACCCTATGAAGAGTCCCAGATGAATATGAAGGAGAAACCGTAGCTGTCAAAATGACCATGTACATTAGCAATGAGCATAGGGTACTAAGAGAAAGGCTTAGCTCGTTGGTGTAATTGATCTCATTTCTCCAAACCAATCATGCAGTTTGGATATTTGTTCCCTCCAAATTTCATGTTCTTCTCCAGTGTTGGAGGTGGGGCCTGCTGGGAGGCATTTGGGTCACAGGGACAGATTCCTCATGAATGACTGGGTGCCCTCCCTGTGGTAATGAGTGAATTCTCACTTTACTAGTTCATGCAATTGCTGGTTATTAAGTAAAGGAGACTGGCACCTCCTCTCCTCTCTCTCGTTCCTGTTCTTTCCGTGTGATGTGCGTGCTCCCCCTTCACCTTCCACCATGAGTGAAAGCTTCCTGAGGCCTCACCAGAGGCCAAGCAGATATTGATACCTTGTTCATACAGCCTGCAGAACTGTGAGCCAAATAAACCTCTTGTCTTTATAAATTACCCACTGTTAAGGTATTCCTTTATAGCAATGCAGAATGGACTAACATACAACAATTTATGGCAAGGCCAAAAAGGGCTGAAAAATTGAGGACAGTCCCCTGAGTGACTTAGTCAAAGCAAGTATGAAGTGAAGCTGAGCAGTTGTGACACTTAAATTATCACGGAGACTGGGTCTGTAAGAGGCAGCCCAAATTCTCCTCTATGTTGCCATCACTTTAAATAATTCAAATTGAAAAGCCTTAGCCAGTCATTAATGCTTTTTTTTAAATTATTTTTTTAGATGGAGTTTCACTCTGTCCCCCAGGCTGGAGTGCAATGGCACGATCTGAGCTCACTGCAGCCTCCACCTCCCAGGTTCAAGCAATTCTCCTGCCCCAGCCTCCAGAGTAGCTGGGATTACAGGCGCCCGCCACCATGCATGGCTAATTTTTGTATTTTTTTTTTTTAATAGAGTTGGAGTTTCACCGTGTTGGCCAGGCTGGTCTTGAACTCCTGACCTCAAGTGATCCACCTGCCTCAGCCTCCCAAAGTGCTGGGATTACAGGTGTGACCCACCATGCCCGGCCCTTGATGTTTCTTTTCTAATTCAGATGGATTCTTCCCTTCTGGAGCAGTTGAGCAATCAGGTGTGGAGGGAAGGTGGTTATAGTAAGGTCTTTAGGTTATGGACTCTGAGCTCCATGGGGATCACTGCAGAGGTCAATGAGAATGTTCTGATTTGAAGTCTTTTCAGACAGATGCCTGAAAAGGGGTCTCAGCTCTGCAGACCTCCTGGTTATATACAACCAGGATGTGCTGAAGTCTAGAAGTTTAATCTTAGTTCATCTGTGTCATTATGGTGGTATAGGAAGAGGGGCCCTTCCTTGCAGGCGGATTCTAGACCCTCCCTGTAGCTTGGTGAAATGGTGAAAAATGTCATGACTGCAGGCCTCTGGTGAAATAGTGTGGCAAAGTGGCCCAACGAGGTTTGAAACCTGCAGTTAGGAGGAGCAGAGCTTGGCAGCTTCTGCAAGGAAGGAGAGCAAGGACACAGCAAACACGGATCCCATACGTGGTCAGGCCAGCCCAAACCAGGAAGCTGTCCTGGGTGGTTACATCCTTTATTTTCTGTCCATGTCCTCAGAGGGCCTCGGGGAAACTGCTAGAGTTAGGTGAAGAGCAACGTGCAAAACTGTCTTTGATTTATGACCTGAGTCTGGACTTGAGCCTAGTAGGAGGCATTTGGAATCAAAGGTAAATTTATCTCTCTCTCTTCTGAAACTATCACTTTACGATTCTGTGAATGGGAAGCTGGGAGGGGCATTACTGTCAAAAGAAGCTGTTCATCTTTCACAGGCTCTTTTGGATAACCAGAGATCATAGACCATTTGTTAAGTGAAATTTGAGACAGAGCAGGTATTGAGAAAGGAGACTCATAGACACATCTTGTTCTCTGCGGATAAAACACGCAGACATTTCTGAAACCACTGGACTTGCCTAAGACCGCATGTAAACCTCAGTTCACCAAAGTTCACACGTCTGGCTTACAGGAGTGTGTCTCAACAGGCAAATGATGCTTTTAAAGATCGGAGGCTTAAAATCTTGTTTGCCTTCCAAGATGACATTTTCGCCTATTTGCCTAGATTAAGGGGTCCTGGCTCTGAACCCTGGGAGGAGGGGTTGGGAGTAGGGATGGAGAGATACCAGGGCTTACAGGTAGCTCCTGTTCTCCTGAGTAAATAGAAGGACAAGTTCAAATGCAAGACAAAAAGGCAGAGAAACCACCCAGATTCTTGGAGAGTAATTGCCTCTCCCAGCAGGATACAGATGAAGAGAGTCAGGTTGCACTCAGGCTGAATTGGAGTGTTCTTTAAGAGAATGTTCCCTATTTTTGTATGCCTTGGCAAACCTGGGGTGGAATGCAAGGGTTGCCATAGTAATATCCCTCTTTTTTTTTTTTCAGATCAGTCACGTGAGACCCTTGCACATTCTGGAAGCCACTGCTAATAGTTCCGATGCTGGATTCTGTTTGGGGGTTTTGTTGGTAACTGAAGTGGTGGGGCGCAGCTTCTTTGGGGATCAAGGGGGTCGGTGTCCATGTCCCCTTCTCTCCCAAGGAGAATGCCTTCTTGATCATCACTTGTGTTTTCTAGGGCAGGGGGGAAGGCACCTGCACTTGCAGCAAGAATGAGCCAAGCTGTGCTTGTCAATCACTCAGTCACCTCTCTGTTGGGCTGCCAAGGTCACTGGTTCCTAAGTCTATTAGCTGGAGGACAGAGTGAGGGGTGGGCTCCCCTCTCAATTCCTGCAGAAGTCGCCTCCTGCTGGGGCTACATGGCATTCCCTGGGCATAGGAGACCAGGACCTTCTGGAACCTTTGGCCACGAACTTAAAGCCACCATGATGGGGACACTGACTGGCATGGGGGCCTGGCATAAAATTCGTGTGAACAGGGCTGGGAGTTGCTGCCTGACAAAGAAGCCTTCCCTATACCCACGACAGACTGTCCAAGCAAAGCAGCCAGGATGAAAGTCATCGGAACCAATTCCGAGCTCCTGAAGTCTAAGGAATGCCACTAGCTCAGCACCGTTTTCATGCACTATGTCTTTCAGTCCCTGGGTGCCACGTGGGGGGTTACCAGGGTGGGAAGTTAACTCCTAGGCTGTGAGAAAGAATTCCATGTCTTCCTTCTTGCCATCACTCTCTAGCAGTCCCCAGAGGAATGCATTCTCTTAGATTTTCCCCCGGGGAGGGTGGACTTGCTTCCAGGTCACTGGGAATGAGAAGGGTCACCATTAGGGAAGGAATCCTGCAGGCTTTGTAGGAAACAGATGATGGCGCCTCTCCAGAACTCCTTTTCCTACCCACTCCTGCACAGCAGCTAATCTTTCTGTCAATGGAATCTAACCCCCACCTTCTTTAGGGTCGCTGTTCTCCAGCAGGAGGGAGAGGAACCCGCAGAAAAGCCGCCTTTGAAGAAGTGCTGATTTTCTGCCCTGAAGCCCAGCCTCGGCGGTGAGATTCGGGCCCTCTCATGAGGACGGGGGCTTTGAAGAATCACTCCCGGGGTTTCTACCCAGTCTACTGAGGGTCCTGCACGCCCGTCCCCAGGAGGATGTGGTTTGGTGGTTCAGGGGTCAGAGAAAGATAGGAAAGTATATCCCTTCCAGATCTGCTATGCCCTCCCATCCAAGTCCAGTCAGGAGAGGGCAAACTCCCCAGGGCAGAGATTAAGAATGAAGTTGTTTGGTGTATCAGTGTTCTGCATTTGGACCTGTTCTAGTTCAGATTTCAATCCTAAGGGGACAGTGGTGTCAGCCAACAGGAGCAGCGGAAGGGGCAGGCATGCAGTGTGCAGGTGCGGGGGGAAAGGCGGGTTGCTGCCTCCTTGGTCTGGCCTTGCTGGGCCGAACTCCAGGAAGTTTTGCAGAGGGACGTGCAATCCCCCAGGCTCTTGGGAGCTTACATCTGCTCCCTCCTCCGTACTATGGCTCTAACCCTAGTTTTACTTGTGCTCATCAGAAATATTCATACTCTCCCACAGAGGGAGAGTTTCTACAGCTGCCCCCAGGCTGTTGCCGGGAGCACTTGCAGAGGTGAATGAGAAAACTCTCACTGGAGACCTTGGGTGCTCCAAGTCTGGGAAGGCAGTAGGGAGAACGCTGAGCGGGATGACTGGCTTGAGAGGGAGATCAGGAACACACAACACACCAAAAACCGTACCCACTGCATTGAGACAAGAAAGCTTCTGGTGCCTCGATACTGGAAGAAAGCGGGGAAGCGTGTAGCTTTGGGATGTACTCAAAAGAAGTAGGAGCAAGGGAATTCCATTACAAAATAAAGACCTGAGCTTGGAAAAGTACAAGGGAACCATTATATCTAGAGATTATTGGCTAATGTGACTACACAGGCTTGAATTAGTAGTAGTGGCTGACATCTAGGAAAGTCAGGAAATTACAGACGTGAAATGGTGTTGAAAACAGATCCCTGGATTCAGTTCCCTTCCGCAATGAAAGTATTCTGCAGGCAGAAGTAAATTACCTGTCCTGTTGGCTAAACTCATAAACATCTTTTCCCCTCACCTCCTGAAAATGAGTCAGTTTCAGAATCTGAAGGCCAGAAAAGCTTACATAAAATACAGTCGTTTGATCTCTCCATCTTTCCATTTTGGATTGCATTTCTCTTTTTAGCTGGGGAAGACTAACTAACAAAGCAAACTCCAAGGTGAGGAAAGGGTAAGATGCACAAGGACCTTAACTTACGAAGGTCATCCGGCATAGAGACGTGGTGGGTCTCCATGACTCCGGATGGCTGGGTGTGGGTGTCAAAACCTCACCGCCAGTCTCAGTCCCCTCCTCCCCCAACCTGCTTCACCCCTGCCCCAAAGAAGCAGGGATGAGTGTGGGAGGGAGGACAAGCTTATAGTAGGTGTAAGCGATTAGGGAAGAATGACATCACACACGAAGAAGCCAAATGTATATGTCTGTCTATGTTATAGAGATGCCCACAATTACGCTTCTTTTTTCTCTAATGGCAGCACAGGCGGCAAAGCTGGGAGAAAGGCTCTCTCTGCAGGTTCCAAAATGCTGGTGCGGGATGGGCTCTAGGAATAGAAAGCCAAGTGCCGACGGAAACAGAGAGCGCCCCAGCTCTACCAATGGGAGTCCTCTAGAAAAGGCAGTAAGAACGGAAGCGGTGAGGGGTGCAGCTGAAGACCGCCAGGGGCTGCACCCCACTTAATGGCTTTCCCCTCATGCCTTGGGGGTGTCTCCACTGGGTGGAGGAAGGAAGCCAGGATGAGATGGAAAGCCCCCTCTTCTGTGGCAACCCAGAAGTCAGCCTCTTGGACCTGAGGGTGGACCTCAGCAGAGAGTCTCCTGTTGACCCTTGGGTTGAAAGAACGGGGCGTGGAGGTGACTGTGTGTTCATGCCTCTCTCTTGCTCTCTCATCATTGTACCTGGATGGCCGCTGGAATTCCGAGATGAAGATGAAGAGTTTCTCTAGAGTTATGACTGACGGTTGAAGCAATAATTCAGAAATCCTGGCTATTTATTGCATTAGAAAACAAAACCATCAAAGCACTGAAGACAGCCCTTTAGTGTCCCTGCCAAGGAGATGAAGCTGCAGTGCAACCCTGGTCGCACTCAACCTTGGGTTCTTTACAGAACGGTACCATCGTCCGCATCCATCCATAGTCCGTGGGTCCGTGTCTGCCGTGTGGAGGAAGAGTCTGCCCGCAGGGCATGCACATGCGCGGTGAGCTGCAACACGATGTGGCTGGCGGGAGGCTGCTACTCCATGCCGCTCCGGAGTATCTGGTTAGCTGCGATCAGCATGACGCTGATGATGAAGGCCATAGCAAAGGCGCATATGAGGCTCTTCCGGACGCAGGTCTGTCTGTTCTGCTTCTGGGAATGCACTGGTGGTGGCAGGAGGGAAGAGGGGTTGGGAGAACAGAGAGGAGAGAAATGACACAGTGAGATTGGTTGCAACTCTTCCTCAACAGGCTGGCAGTGAGTCCTAAAGGATGAGACTGGTCAAATCAGGTTGACAGGCACTTATGGGACCGCTGCCATGGAGAATGAAGACTGAATAATACAGTACACCTTCTGGTGAAAGGTATGAAATGAGAAAACTTCTATAACAAGAACCATGATGGATGTGACGTTCAGAGTAAGGCATAAACTTTATTCTATCCTGATAGAATAGAGCTAGAGTGACTTTCAGAGCTGGGAAGTATGGGACGTTCCAGGGGGAGCTTCATAAAAGGCGTGATCCACTGATTTCTGTATCCATTTCTGCAGCTGATACGAACAGAGTGGAAATTCGGACGGTTCCCTATGCCTCTGTGATCAGCTGGGTGCGACTTACCTTTCCTGGATGTGTTCTTGGGTTTTGCTGGTCGAATCACTGTGAGTGACTTCTTGCATTATTTCAGACACACAAATAGTGGTTCTAGAGTGGGGTCACTGGACAAGCAGCATCCTACTGAGTGTTTGTTTGTTTGTTTTGAGACAGTGTCTTGCTCTGTTTCCCAGGCTGGAGTGCAGTGGTGCAACTAACTGTAGCTCACTGCAGCCTTAACCTCCTGGGCTCAAGCTGTCCTCCCACTTCAGCCTCCTGAGTAGCTGGAACTACAAGTGTGTGCCACTGTGCCTGGCTAATTGTCAAAATTTTCATTTTTGTAGAGACGGGGTCTCACTATGTTGCCCAGGATGATCTCAAACTCCTGGGCTCAAGCCATCTCCTGCCTCTGCCTCCCAAAGTGCTGGGATTAGAGGCATGAGTCACCATCTTTGGCCACTCAGAGATTTTAGAAAATGCAGATTCTTGTCCACATCCAGTGGCTCTTATGCCGGTAATCCCAGCACTTTGGGAGGCTGGGGCAGGCAGATCACCTGAGGTCAAGAGTTTGAGATCAGCCTGGCTGACATGGTAAAACCCCGTATCCACTACAAATACAAAAATTAGCCAGATGTGGTGGCATAAACCTGTAACTTCAGCCACTCAGGAGGCTGAGGCAGGAGAATCACTTGAACCCGGGAGGCGGAGGTTGCAGTGAGCTGGGATCGTGCTACTGCACTGCACCCGGGGCAACAGAGTGAGACTCTGTCTCAAAAAAATAAATGCAGATTCTTGGCCAGCCCCCACCTCAGACCTGCTGAATCACAGGCTCTGGGAATGCGGCCCCCATCTGTGTTTAAGACGCCCTCTGTGAGATCTTGGATGCTGCTGAAGTTGGAGAAGTGGGGATTGCTTGCTCTGCAGGCAGCACCAGTGTGAAGACAGGGAGGCACCAGACTCTCTTAGACATGCCAGGGGCAGTGTGTCCTGCCTCCAGACACCATGGCTGCAGGGGGTTGACTTTGGCTCTAGGGGTTTCGTTCTCTCAATCTTTCTGTTGCACCAGATATTGCACTCATTTTTATAA
Organism: Cacajao melanocephalus; assembly: GCA_963573385.1. Lineage (NCBI taxonomy): Eukaryota > Metazoa > Chordata > Mammalia > Primates > Pitheciidae > Cacajao > Cacajao melanocephalus. The sequence continues at coordinate 1,698 of CAUYLG010042706.1, read as the reverse complement.
GGCCATGATAAACCCTGTATAGGTCTCAAAGAGCATGAATTAGTGGATATTAATATGGGCCAGAAACAAATAAACGGAAATAACAAGAAAAAGCATTAGCCTGTAATTGCAGCACTTTGGGCGGTCAAGGCAGGAGGATGACGAGGCCAGGAGTTTGAGACCAGCCTGGACAGCATAGGAATATCCCATCTCTACAAAAAAAAAAAAAAAAAAAAAAAGCTGGGTGTTGTGGTGCATGCCTATAGTCCCAGCTACTTGGGAGGTTGAGGCAGAAGGATGGCTTGAGCCCAAGAGCTTGAGGCTGTGGTGAGCTATGCTCACACCACTGCACTCCAGCCTGGGCCACAGAGAAGTAAGAAGAAAGAAAAAGAGAAAGAAAGAAAGAGAGAGGGAAGGAGGGAGGGAGGCAGGGAAGGAAGAGAGCTGAGAGACAGAAAGAAAAGAAAGAGGGAGAGGGAGGGAGGGAGGAGAGCTGAGAGAAAGAGAAAGGAAAGAAAAAGAGAGAGAGGGAGAAGGAGGGAGGGAAGCGAGCTGAGAGAAAGAGAAAGAAAAAGAGAGAAAGAAGAGAGGGAGGGAGGGAAAAGAGCTGAGAGAAAGAGAAAAGAAAAAGAAAAGAAAGAGGGAGGGAGGAAGGAAGGAAGGGGAAGGAAGGAAAGAAGGAAGAAAAAAAGAAAAGGGGCTCTGATGAAGTGCATCAAGGTTCCCAGGCATTGCATTACCTGAGGGAAACAGCGCTACGTGGACGTCAGAATGTCTTCCCCGTCTCGTCTCCTTCTTCCTTTCCTCTACACTTTCTCCCTGGCCCTCTGTCCTGCAGTGGTGCATGTTCCCCAATTAGCTTATAGGAGACGCCTGTGTCCTGGAGGTCCGTAGGAAGCCACCTACTCCACAGCAGCTGGCTGGAACAGCAGCACCAGTGCCAGCTAAGAGTTTGACACAAATGACATTCTCAGCCCTGTTGCAAAATTACTGAATGGGACTCTGGGGTGGAGGTTGGGAATTTGCGTTTGAATAAGCTCTCCAGGTGATTAAGCAACTGCTGCACACCCACTCCAGAGTTTTTGATTCAGTAGGCCCAGAGTAGGGTGGAGTTGCTGGGAGCAAGAGGTCGGTCTCTCTCTCTCTCTCTCTCTCCCCCTCTCTCTCTCCCTCTCCCTCTCTCTCCCTCTCTCTCCCTGTCTGTGTGTGTGTGTGTGTGTGTGTGTGTGTGTGTGTGTGTGTGTGTGTTGCTGGGGACACTGAACTGGAAGTGCTGAAGAAGATGGCTCTTTACATTCAGCTGTTAAAGAAAAAGGTCAAGGTGGTGTCCACATGCCTTTAAATAATGGAAAAATCACTCAAGCTCAAGTACCTCTCTCCCTTGATGTTAAGTGGTTCATCCAAACTCATGTAAATATTAATAACAGGAAAGAAGTAGGAAGCTGGACAAATTTCCAAAGGGAAACAGAACTTCCTCCAAGAGAAATGGTCCCTAGGGTTGTCAAAGGATCTCTAAAAATGGCATTAATCTTTTTGATGGCTGCATAGTATTCCATGGTGTTTAGGTACCACATTTTCTTCCTTTTTTTTTTAAATTGCATTTTAGGTTTTGGGGTACATGTGAAGAACATGCAAGATTGTCACATAGGTACACACATGGCAGTGTGATTTGCTGCCTTCGTCCCCATCACCTATATCTGGCATTTCTCCCCATGCTAT
>CAUYLG010042704.1:0-15479 GCA_963573385.1 Cacajao melanocephalus | reverse complement strand
TGTTTGTTATTTTCATCCCTTATTCCTTCCTGTCTCCATTGTTAAGCACAATTATTGGCATAAAAGAAGTTTTTAATACCCATTTTTAGACTGTATTCTAGCCTGGGCAATAGAACAAGAATCCCGTTCTCTCTCCCTGTTTCTCTTCCTCTTTCTTTCTCTCTTACATTCTTTTCTTCTTCTTTCTTTCACTCTTTCTTTCTTCTTTTCTCTCTTTTTCTTTCTTTCAAAAAAATAAATAAATAAAATAAAAATAAATAAATAAATAAATAAATAAAGAAAGAAAAGAAAAAACAGCACCCCTTGATAAAAGTCGGGGAGAGAAGATAGGGGGAAAGCCCTGAATTCCTCACCAAAGGCCAATCTCAGAGAGTAGCAGAAGGGTAACAATCTATACTTTGGCCAAGGGCAGGAGTGGAGGAGTAGGGGTTAGGATGATGGCTTGGAGTGGGCATCATTTAAGTCTTAAAGAAACCAGGGGTGCACACAAAGCAATTCACACACCAAGCAGTAGTTCCATAGGCTGCGACCTGAAACCTTCACATCTACTCTTAACAAACCCCCCAGGCTAGAGGGCTGTTGCAAGGGGAGAAGCAGAGACCCCAGACCATGCAATCAACAGCAAGGTGATTGTGTGATATGCCTTTTCACAGCTGAATTATTAATAGATGTGCCCTACCAGTTATAATAGGAATCAATTTAAATATACTTTATTGATCCCAGAAGTTCAATTATGTGGACAGTGGTTACATTTAGTACGACTTACATATTTCAAATGGGCAAAAAATAGAATTATGTACAGTATGTTAAGATAAATTTACTTTGAATGGGAGCTTCCTTTCAAGTATTTTGAGGTCTACAAGACGTATCCAGAAAATTTGCTACTGTGGAAAATGAGGACTGCTTAAATCAAAAAGGGAAGGGCCTGTGGTTTTTCTTTTTGATTAGTTGCTGTAACGCTGTCCTTCAGGTGACTGAGGGAGTTTCATATTTTGTTTAGACATCATTAGGCACTGAAGCTCTTGCAGGACAACTTCGATGCTATATGTATTCTCCCATTTTGCTAGCACTGATATGGCTCTTGAGTCAACCACTCCATTAGAACTATTAACTCCATTCATATTGATTTTTGTTACAAATCTGACAAAGGAGGGTGCTTCTGGGTATTTAGGTCCACATTCTATTTTAAGGCTGCATACTTGGTTTTCAAAAATTGTTTTTGGAGACCCAATTATCATCCCTGTTCATCTTTTAAGTGTCATGTCTTGTTGCCTTCTAAATCCCAGATAATTGTGCCATCTCCTTTCTGGCCTTCTTTGAGTTCTTCCAACAGTTAGAAATTGCGAAGGACTTTTACTCCTGAGCCTGTGGTGGCTGCCATCTTGCATTGCTGTCGCTTTTTTTTTTTTTTTACCGTTTTTAATTGGATTATGAGTTGTAAAGTTTCTTTATATTGTCTAGATACAAGTCCTTTGTCAGATATATGATTTATAAATATTTTCTCCCCTTATTTGGGTTGTCCTTTCACTTTCTTGATAGTGTCCTTTGAAGCACAAAAAGTCTTTAATTTTGATGATGCCCAACGAATCAATCTCTTTTATCACTTGTGATTTTGATGCTATATCTAAGAAATCATTGCCTAAATCATTGCCTAGTCTAAGACTGTCAATATTTAGTTCTGTATTTTCTTGAGTTTTCTAGTTTTTGCTCTTACACTTATGCTTATGATTCAATTTGAGTTACTTTTTGTGAATTATATGAAGTAAGAGTACAAATTCTTCTTTTGTGTGTGGAAATCCAGTTGTTCCAGCACCATTTGATGAAAAGACTGTTATTTGTCCATTGAATTTATTTGGCACCTTTGTCAAAAAAAAAAAATCAGTGGACCACAAATGGTAGAGTTTACTTCTGAAGTCTAAGTTCAATTTGATCGATCAATCAATCTATCTATCTACCTACCTATCTATCCATCCATCCATCCATCCTTCCTTATCCAATGCCATATGGCCTTGATTACTACAGGTTTTTAGTTTTGAAATCGGGAAGTCTGAGCCCTCCAACTTTTTTGTTTTTTTCAAGATTGTTTTGGTTACTTAGGATCCATTGCATGTGTCCAAAGTCATAATGTTTTGCAGTATAGCTAGAGACATGAGAATATAATATTTAATTCTCATTTAGTACATAAATATTGACTTTTTATGTACACTATGCTTCTGAGAAGCCAATCTAACCTAGTTAATGAACTGGAAGTATCACCCAGGCATATCTTCATCTAAACAGTTATAAGAAATAAAGTATTAACAAATGTAAAGTTCAATATGAACATTTATTAATAACACTAGGCCTATAATCCACATATTGCATAGTATTTATGTTAATGGTATCCAGGAACTTTTCTAAAATACAGCTATCTAAGAAAATAGGGGAAATTATGTTTATTTACTCTCAAAAAGAAACCAGTTTTATTCAGTTTAGTTTTAAATAATTAAAGGTTACACAAAAAGTGCTGTGATCAGCCCTCTAATGGCTGAGAGTTGGGGGATGGGGAAGAGGGTTAATCAATAGGTCATATATTCCTAAGCAAATTATAGTATCAAGAATCTAATTTTGAAAATCATCCTAGAACATGGTCACCTATGGAATTGTGGGTGACATGCCCAATTATATTGCATCTTGCTTGCTGTTATTTGAACCTGACATTTTTAAATTCAGATAATATTTTTCAATTTTTAATTGTGTTTTAATAATTAATATGAAAATGTATAAATTTACTAGTAGTATAAATTTACTGGTAGTAAAAATTTGCAGTCTTTCAGTTAGCATTCAGAGCTTAGAGAAAAATGTTAGATTTTGAGTATGACTTGTAATTTGTCAACTTTCTAGTACAGTATTTTGTCTTTTTAAGATTTGCACAGCATATTCTGATAAATGTCTGCCTATCAAAAATGCATATACATTTTTTGAAGTATATTGAAGCTTTTGTATTATTTAAAATACTTCTGGTGACTTAACCATCATTCTGGTTACTTAACCATCATTCTGGTTTTTTTTCTATCCTTAAGTTATCAGAAGGGAGATTCTGAACAAAACAGAGGGAACTCCATTACGGGTTTATACAGAAGAAATCATGTTATTCTGTGTTATTTTATCATGGCACCTTTAGTAGTTTGCAACTCCTGTGAGCTCTGGGATCTTGTTTGTTTGTTTGTTTGTTTGTTGCGTATCATGCCTGTGAGTAAAATTAAATTTTAAAACTTAACATTACCAAGTGCTTTTTAAAGGTCCTATAATAAGGATTCTTCTATCAATCATGAGATGAGGTAAAGTCTCTCCTAAACTCATGAAACTTTAAAAAATGGGAAGCACAAACAAAATTGGAATTTTCCTTTAGTATATGTCAAGATAATTTATATTTATGATGATATGAAATGTTGCATGATGTACCCTCTGTAATAGCAAAGAGATACAAAATTGTTCTATAAGTGTTAGAGTCATGTCACTTATTATAGTTTTGTTTCTGAGAATCCTTATATTGCAAAGCAGAGGAGCACAAAGCGTGGTTTGTACTGCCATCCCTAATATCAAGAAGCTGAAGGAGGACAAAGTCCACACTCCTGCATCAGTCTTTTCCCCCTTTGTACTATCATCCTTATTCTACCATGTCAAGTTCATCTAAAAACATATTATTAATATTTTAACATATGACAGACTTGGGATATACACTATATGCAAATAAGATCTCGATTTCAGGGAAATTAATTAAACACAAAAATCATTTTCTTTATTCTCCTTCTAGTCACTGGCTACTTTTGTAACACAAATTCTGAAGGTTACTATGCTTCTTTGAAGAGGTGGTTTTATTTTCTATTAGAGCCCAGATGGAACCAACTATTCCTATTGAAACTTCTCACAACTGCTGATATTCGCTATATTCCAACTTCCTACCTACCTTTTACTTTAGATCTACATGTTCAGTATCTTTGAAATGTCTCATCTCAACTAGCATATTTATGAATTCCTTCCTCTAAATTCACAGGACTTCTAAATCCATCTCTGTTTTCTTCCTGTTTAATTTTGATTGCCTCTGGTGCTCATAGGACACACAGGAGGTGCAGTCAGGCTCACTCTAGCAAAGCACAAAGCACTATGTTGACAGCTCTTGCCAACAGAAAGCCATTGTAGGTGTGTAAGCTAGAAAATGTTTTAGAACCTGTAGCAGAGGGAAGGAACAGCTGTAAAGAGATAGAAACACAGAAGAGTCTCAATCAGTATTTTCATTTTTTAGAAGAAATTTATTACTGAAGGGGTAAAAGCTTGCTGCCTAGAAAGCACTCCCAGCACACTGTAGCATTCTTGCTATGGTTCCTGCATTGCAAAAGGCAAGATAACGATATAGAAGTCCCTGTTTACGAGTACTGGCATCTCTCTGGGAAGTGTTTGGTTGCTCTACTTCAGTTACTCCAGTGTCCTTTGAGCTCTGCCTTAGTGGAGTCAGAAGACAGCTCATCTTCATTTCTTGAATACTTCAAATTCAGAAGTCATACATACTGGATATAAAAATATTAATTTACACAATGATAAATTAAGGATTTTCTTAGAAACAGCTACTCCAATATACTTAATAGGTAATTCTCTTGTTGCAATCTGTCTGGTGTTTGGAATATATGAATCCATATACTACTACTTTTCAGGTTAGTGAAAGGCACTAAAAGATGCCTTTTCCCATGTTTAGGAGGGTGAGTTTTATGAATGACTTTAAATATTATGTACTTAATGCTTACAAGGTATCTCCAAGCAGAGTTCCTTGTGGCATTGTCTCCTGCAGGGCAGAAATCCCATAGGAAGGTGGAGTACTCATGACAAGTGTGTGATTTACAATCCACCACAGGAAACTTGTAGGATTCCTTAGAAAACAAAGTGGGTTCCACCATCTCTTGGGTCTGCTATTCCCCCTTGAGAAACCTTTTTTATTATTCTCCCTTTTTTCCTCTTCTTGGGTCTTCACCAGCAACCCAGGATGACTACACAACCTGTTTCCTCAAAGATTGTTTTCACCACCTGTCTTTTTTGCAATCATTATGACCTCTTCTCAGCTGCAGTTTCACCCTGAGGCCTTGGCAACTGAAGTTGTATAACTAGAACATTTACTGTGCCTGGGCAACTTGCTACACTTACCACAGGCTGCCTAATATTGTTTTCTTACTAACATTTTAATTACTTTGGATTCTGCTTTGGATTGCACAAAGTTCACCTCTTTTTTTTTGTTTGTTTCATAGAAGCTGTTGTGTGATTAAAGAAGTAAAAGGCTATACAAATAAGTATTTATTGAATGCTGTTCCTTGCCCAGCATTATGTTAAATACAGATACAAATAAATGAGACAATTCTGAATTTTCCAGTTTTGTCTTCCAATGGATATGACAGCTCAAGGAAGGTGAGAGTCCTAAGGTATACTTCACTGTATTTTATGGTGAAGCAAGGATATTGTGAAAAATAATCATAGACTGTCCAAGTGTGTAACTTCTACACACAATGTATTTGACATTCTGCTTGTATAAATATAAGTGCTGCATTTATGTATCTTTTCATTACTTACACGGTTCTCAACTTAATGCAATCCCTTGCATTAATATTTGCTTTTGAATAAAAATTGAATGTACAGCACATATCATTTTATTGGACACACATTGCATGTCTCTAAGACAATGCTAAGCCCAAGTGGATGCAGCTTGAATTTTTATGTGTTAAAAAAAATTGGGTAAGAGCTTTTACCTTTGAGTTATAAGAATATAGGATATTTTTATTTCTTTACATGCTTCTGCATTTTCCAATGGCCTAAAATGAAGAATAATACTTTTATATAAATATATATGTATGTATGTATGTATATATTTGTATGTTTGTGAATTTCTATATCCATATTTTTAGTGGGACCTCAGGATATCATAAATTTCTGTATCCTGCCTTCAAAAGTGTTACATGCCATTATCTCTGTAAGAGGTCAGTCATCAGGAGCCCAGAAATATTAAGGGAACTTATCTAGATTTATTTAACCAGGAAGTGATGGAGTAGAGATCAGAACCAAGATTTCTCTATTAGTCTTGCACCTTTCCTGTTTAAATGAAAATGGCAGGTGGAATTTTGGGACTACCCTTTCCTCCAGCAGTATAGATATGTGCTGCCTACTTTGTGTTAAAACTGGCATTCCAAAACTTAAAGTATGCAATCCAGGTTTGTGTGTTTGTGTGTCTACTGTCCTTAGTCAATTTAAAAAATGTTTATCTTTGTTTGTATATTGAAGAATGTCTTACAGAGTAAAATGCTTACATTAGACTCAATAATAATACCTTTAAAATATATAACAAAAAAACATTAACAGCAGTTGCTTCCAGACTACTGGGTAATGTTTGTCTTCTCATTTACACTTTCCGATGATTTTTTTATTTTCTATAATGACTACTTCATAGTTTACCAGTCATCAAAATTTATAAAAATGAGATTGATATTTCTGAGTTCATGCTTTTTTCTTCAAATAAGGAAGAAGTTTTATTCAACAAAGCCAAATATATACATATATATTTGTGTAGATATTTAACATTATAAAGTGCTGCTTTAAAAAAAATTCGATCACAGATTCCTTTAATAATCTGTTGGAAATTATGGAACCTCTTCTTAGAAAAATACAAATATATGTAAAGCCATAAAATGTTATACATAATTTCTGGAGGTTCACAGACCCCTGAAGCTCATTCATTTAAACCTCCAGCATTGCTGAAAGGTTGGGCTACAATTTTTATTAGAATACCTGGGATGTTTGTATTAAATGTAGATTTTCAGCCTTGCCCCTGACTTCCTGAATTGGATGGGAGAAGTGGGGCCCAGGAATTTGCCCGTTTAATAAGATAGTCCTTCCCCACCTTCTAAGCAAATGGAATGCAAAGCAAGTAAGAACAATCACAGGACCTACATCTCTAGAAAGCTCGTATTAAGAATCCTAAGAATAACAAAAACTAAAATAATAGAGAATATCCAGTGCCATTCCCTAAAATTAGGAGTCTGAGCAGGAGTTTGTTAGGTAGAGAATAGGAAAAGGGTATGTCCAGCTGAGGAAAGGGCGGAGTTGAATAGGTGGAAGCATGGATGGGCATAGTGGAAGTATGGAATAATACCAAGTTTGGCTGGGAACCAGAAGGAAATAAAGGCAGGTAGAAAGGCTCATGCTTAATCACGATCCTACAGGAGTGGCATGTAGAAGTCCTGAGGCCAAAAATAGTGACAGCAGACTCCAGGAAAATTATATTTAAAGCAGTCTCAATAACATATAGCTATGTTGAGTTTCTTATTGTGAGAATGGAATGGGATCCCATGGACAGGTATAGAAATAGTATTTACCTGGAGAAAAGATAGAGGCACTCATGAGAACTTCAAAATCTATTCCAGAATTATAAAATGTTAAAAATAGAAGAGACTTTATTTATTATCTCTTTCAACTTTCTCAGTTTAAAAAGTAAAATTCTTTGGAGTTTGTCAAATCTTGTTTATTACTATTTGAGTTATCAATTCTATAAAATAAGAAAACAAGTTAATACAGCCATAAAAAAGAACAAGATCATGTCTAAGATCATGTCCTTGGCAGGGACATGGATAGAGCTGGAGGCCATTATCCTTAGCAAACCAACACAGGAACATAAAAACATATACCGCATGTTCTTACTTATAAATGGGAGCCAAATGATGAGAACATATGGACACATAGAAGGGAACAACACATCCTGGGGCCTTTTGGAGAATGGCAGCAGATAGGAGGGGCAGGATCAGGAATAATAACTAATGGTATTAGGCTTAATACCTGGGTGATGAAATAATCTGTACAACAAACCTACATGACACAAGTTTACCCATGGAAGAAACCTGCACATGTACCCCTGAACTTAAAAGTATAAAAAAACCAAGTTATTATAATGCATATTTCCTTATTTTATGGTTGAAATGGCAAGTAACGATGTGATTTGCCTCTGGGTCACATGCTGGCAGAGCTGAGTTTGGAAACAGTTTCATTACTTAATTATTTCTTTATTAAAACAATATTAGAGACAGAGTCTTGCTCTGTCGCCAGGCTAGAATGCAGGGGCACAATCATAGCTCACTGTAGCCCTGAACTTCTGGCTCAAGCGATCCTCTCACCTCAGCTTCCTGAATAGCTAGGACTACAGGCATGTTCCACCATACTCAGTTAATTTAAAAAATTTGTATATATGCGGTCTATGTAATCCACACTATTCTTGAATCTCTGGCCTTAAGCAATCCTCCCACCTCAGCCTCCCAAGGAGCTGAGATTACAGGCATGAGCCACCATGCTTGGCTAGATTACTCCTTAAATTACACAATGCCCAACCCAGAGAGGCAATAATCATTGTACTATGTGTCTGTATGCAATCTTTGTTCAGGTGTATGACAGTGAGAATGAGGATTGGGAAAGCTATAGCAACAGGCTGAAGTCTAGTACCTGGCACCAGGAACTACATAAACACCATGGTAACCCTTTGGAAACACCAAAATTTGATAACTTGTGAGGAAAAAGTAATAGTTTACAGAACCATAAGTGTTTTCAGAAAATGTGAAAGCAATGGGTTGGATTATATTCGTGTTAAGTGAAACCTAGGCCTCGGAAATACTCAGCTATTAGGAATATTAGTAGTTCTAGATAAATGTCCACAAACCCATAAGCAAGTGAAATTATTTGTCCTGGTTAAATACCTAATACTTTGGTACAATTCAATTTTCTTGTTTGTTCATCCATTCAACAGTACTTACTATTGCCATCATGGAACTAAGAGCAAGAAATAAATTAAAAGAGGATAAGACTGATATGCTTTCTAGTCTCATGGAACTCACAGGCTAGACCAGGAGATAGCTGTAAAAAATGAAATATACAAATTTAAAATGTTAAACATGCTCTTTCATCTATTTCTTTTCTTTTTCTTTTTTTTTTTTTTTTAACTTTAAGTTCTGGGGTACATGTGCAGAACATGCAGGTTTGTTACATAGGTAAACAAGTGCCATGGTGGTTTGCTGCACCCATCAATCTGTCATCTACATTAAGTATTTCTCCTAATGCTATCCCACCCCTAGCCCCCCAAACCCCTACAGGCCCCAGTGTGTGATGTTCCCCTCCCTGTGTCCTTGTATTCTCATTCTTCAGCTCCCACTTATGAGTGAGAACATGTGATTTTTCATTTTCTGTTCTTGTGTTAGTTTGCTGAGAATGATGGTTTCCAGCTTCATCCATGTCTCTGCAAAAAACATGAACTCATCCTTTTTTATGGCTGCATAGTACTCCATGGTGTATATGTGCTACATTTTCTTTATCCAGTCTATCATTGATGGGCATTTGGGTTGGTTCCAAGTCTTTTCTATTGTGAACAGTGCTGCAATAAACTTACTGTGCATGTGTCTTTATAGTAGAATGATTTATAATCCTTTCAGTATATACCCAGTAATGGGATTGCTGGGTCAAATGGTATTTCTAGTGCTATATCCTTGAGGAATCACCACACTGACCTCCACAATGGTTGAATTAATTTACACTCCCACCAATAGTTCCTTTTTCTCCACATCCTGTCCAGCATCTGTTGTCTCCTGATTTTTTAATGATCACCACTCTAACTGGCATGAGATGGTATCTCAATGTGGTTTTGATTTGCATTTCTCTAATGACCAGTGATGATGAGCTTTTTTTCATATGTTTGTTGGCTGCATAAATGTCTTCTTTTGAGAAGCGTCTGTTCATATCCTTTGCCCACTTTTTGATGGTTTTTTTTTTCTTGTAAATTTGTTTAATTTCTTTATAGATTCTGGGTATTAGCCATTTGTCAGATGGATAGATTGCAAAATTTTTCTCCCATTCTGTAGGTTGCCTGTTCACTCTGGTGATAGTTTCTTTTGCTGTGCAGGAGCTCTTTAGTTTAATTAGATCCCATTTGTGTATTTTGGCTTTTGTCGCCATTGCTTTTGGTGTTTTAGTCATGAAGTCTTTGCCTATGCCTATGTCTTGAACGGTATTGCCTAGGCTTTCTTCTAGGGTTTTTATGGTTTTAGGTCTTATGTCTAAATCTTTAATCCATCTGGAGTTAATTTTTGTATGAGGTGTAAGGAAGGGATCCAGTTTCAGCTTTCTGCATATGGCTAGCCAGTTTTCCCAACACAATTTGTTAAATAGGGAATCCTTTTCCCATTGCTTGCTTTTCTCAGGTTTGTCAAAGATCAGATGGTTGTAGATGTGTGATGTTATTACTGAGGCCTCTGTTCTGTTCCTTTGGTCTATATATCTGTTTTAGTACCAGTACCATGCTGTTTTGGTTACTGTAGCCTTGTAGTATAGTTTGAAGTCAGGTAGCTTGACGCCTCTAGCTTTATTCTTTTTGCTTAGGATTGTCTTGGCTATGTGGGATTTTTTTTTTTTTTTGGGTTCCATATGAAATTTAAAGTAGTTTTTTCCAACTCTGTGAAGAAAGTCAATGGTAGCTTAATGGGGATAGCATTGAATCTATAAATTACTAATATCATAGTGAATGGGTAAAAACTTGAAGCATTCCCTTTGAAAACTGGCATGAGACAAGGGTGTCCTCTCTCCCCTCTCCTATTCAACATAATATTGGAAGCTCTGGCCAGGGCAATCAGGCAAGAGAGAGAAATAAATGCTATTCAGTTAGGAAAAGAGGAAGTCAAATTGTCTCTGTTTGTGGATAACATGATTGTATATTTAGAAAACCCCATCATCTCAGCCCAAAATCTTCTTAAGCTGATAAGTAACATCAGCAAAGTCTCGGGATACAAAATCAATGTGCAAAAATCACAAGCATTCCTATATGCCAGTAACAGACAAACAGAGAGCCAAATGATGAGTGAACTCCCATTCACAATTGCTACAAAGAGAATAAAATACCTAGGAATACAACTTACAAGGGATGTGAAGGACCTCTTCAAGGAGAACTGCTGAGAACACTGTGGACCCCCTGGTGGTGACTGAGCAACCCCAGCCTTCTGAAGAATTGGCAAAACCCAAGCTATCTGAAATAACAAAGAGAAATTGTTGTTGGTTTTTAACCTGTAAATTCTCTTAGAATTTAGTTTCCCCTAAATTAGTTATTTGCTTTGTGATGCTTGTTACTTACTGTATTGATTATATTTGAGAAAATGAAGAATCATGTGAAAAGCTGAGCTGTAACTTGTAACTTTGGCTCTGCTGAGCTGTTCTTGTAAAAACAGGACTGCTGTGTAAGGGACAAACCACTTAGCCTGACTACCAGAGAGAGATGACAGCACATAATTAGCTTCTCATTGCAGAGAGCGTATAAACGGACGTGTAATGGAGAGGCCTATTACCTAGATTCCTTTCCCAGAAAAGGCATATTGATTATGGCCCTGGAAAGAGACTGCGACCCTCTGGAGAGCCTATAAACGGATGCATGAGGGATATCCGTTGTGAGGAAAAACCTCTGTGGTTGAGTTAAGGATGTACAAGTCTTTCTTCTCCCACTGCTCCTCCAGGCCTGCATGGAGGCCCCCTCCTCTTGTAGCCTTGTGGTCAGGCTGGTTGCCCTGTGTCAAATCTTGTTCCCCCTGCAGCTGTGAGCCCAATCTGTTCTTGCTGATAATCATAAGTTTATGTTTAACCTCTATTCTTGCTAAGGTATATGATTTCTCTGCTGACACACAGAAAAGTTATCTTTACATTGTTCTGCTTTTATAATACCACGTGGTGATTTTTGTGCACCAGTTTTGCAAATGTATTTTTTTGTATGATCATCACTACAGTGTTGTGTAGCATCGTTCCCCCTCCCCTATTGAAAGAGTATAATAAAAAACTGTGGTTTTTCGGGACAACTTTAGGCATCCACAGAGCAGCATTATATGGTGTCTCCCCTGGGCCCAGCTTCAAGGAAAACTGTTTCTTTGTCTTTTTTTCCTTTTTCACCAACTACTCAATCACTTTGAGAGATCTTGAATCATGTTGATATATTGGGAGCTGGTCTCTCCAATAGAGAACTACAAACCACTGCTCAAGGAAATAAGAGAGGACACAAACAAATGGAAAAACACTTCATGCTCATGGATAGGAAGAAACTTTTATCTATTTCAAAGACATTTCCCACCATCTCCACCTGGCAACACTTATTCATCCTTCAGATCTCAGCTTATATGTTATCTCTTTAGTCTTCCTTTACTACCAAATATAAATTAATATTTCACCTAATAGACATTTTTAAATGACTTTTACACAAAAGAAAGGCAATATCCAATACTGCAAAGATGTGGAGAAAATGGAACTGTTGTACCTTGTTGATGGGAATGTCAATCAATACAGCCACTATGGAGAATAGTTTGGAGGTTCCTTAAATTAAAGATAGAAATACCATATGATCCAGCAATCTCACTGCTAGGTATATACTCAAAAGAAAGGAAATCAGTATAGCAAAGAGCTATCTGCATCCAGTGTTTATTGCAGCACTATTCACAATACCTAAGATTTAGAAGCAAGTTAAGTTGCTTGCTAAGTTTCCATCAGCAGGTGAATGGATTTTTTAAAATGTCGTGCACAATGGAGTACTATTTAGCTGTAAAAAAAGAATAAGATCCCATAATCTGCAACAAAATGGATGGAATTGGAATTGGAGGTCATTATGTTAAGTGGTATAAGCCTGGCACAGAAAGACAAACTTTACATATTTTCACTTATTTGTGGGGGTTGAAAATTAAAACAGTTGAACTTATGGTGTTTGAAAGTAGAAGGGTGGTTATCAGAGGCTGGGAAGGGTAGTAGGGGTGTAGGGGTAGTGGGGATGGTTAATGGGTACAAACATAGATAGGATGAATAAGATCTAGTAGTTGATAGCACAACATTACTACAGTCAATGAATAATATATTGTACATTTAAAAATTACTAAAAGAGTATAATTGGAATGTTTGTAACACAAAAAAATGATAGATGCTTAAAGTGATGGATACCCCAGTTACCCTGATGTGATTTTTAGACATTGAATGCCCATATCAAAATTTCTCATGTATGCTATAAATTATATGTACCTACCCACAAAAATTAAAAATTAAAAATACTGCCTGCACAATGGGAAAATATATATTTTCTAATGATATATAAAATAAGGTAGGGGTCTCCAACCCCGAGGTCATGGACCAGTATCTGTCTATGGCCTGTTAGGAACTGGACCACACTGCAGGAGGTAAGTTGTAGAGTGAATAGTATTACTGCCTGAACTCTATCTCATGTCAGATTAGTGGTGGCTTTAGATTCTCCTAGGAGTGCAAACCCTATTGTGAACAGTGTGAACTATGCATGCAAGGTGTCTAGATTGTGCACTCCTTATGAGAATCTATGCCTGATAACCTGAGGTGGAGCAGTTTCATCCTGAAACCATTCCCCTGAACCCCAACCCATGGAAAAATTGTCTTCCATGAAATTGGTTCCTGGTTCCAAAGAGGTTGAGGACCACTGATGTAAGGCTCTAAAATCTGGAATATATTAAAAGAAACTCTTACAAATTAACAGCAAAAATACAAATAACCTGATTATAAAAATTGGCAAAGGACTTGAAAAGGCATTTCTCTAAAGAAGACATGCAAATGTCCAATAAGCCCATGAAAGATGATCAATTCATTAGTCACTAAGGGACTGCAAGTCCAGACCACAGTAAGATACCTCTTCATCCCTAAGATGAGTATTGGAGTAAAATAAGTGTTGGAGAGGATGGCCTAGTTAGAGATGTGAAGGAATTGGAATCCTTGTATATTACTGGTTGGAAGTAAAATGGTGCAGCTTCTATGGAAAAAAATGGGCAATTCCTCAAAACTTTTTTTTTATGATTAGTAAAAAAAAGTTGGTTTTTGTTTGTTTGTTTGTTTGTTTGTTTGTTTTGTTTTTTCTTGTATTTGGGCTCTGGGGTGCATGTGCACATCCTGCATCCTGCAGTATTGTTGCATAGGTATATACATGCCATGGTGATTTGCTGTCTCCATCCCCCGCTTCCCCAGTCGCCTACATCAGCCATTTCTCCTGGTTTTACCTCTCCCTATCCTCCCCGCCCCCCTCACTGTCCCTTCCCTCCGCTCCCCTTCCTCCCATCCCCACCCATCCTTGTGAGTGTTATTCCCTTCTCTCTGCCCAAGTGTTCTCATTGTTCATCACCTGCCTATAAGTGAAAACATGTGGTGTTTGGTTTTCTGTTCTTGGGTCAGTTTGCTGAGAATGATGGTTTCTAGATTCATCCATGTCTCTACAAAGGACACAAACTCGTCATTATTTGTGGCTGCATAGTATTCCATGGTGTATATATGCCACATTTTCTTTGTCCAGTCTATCATTGATGGGTATTTGGGTTGGTTCCAGGTCTTTGCTATTCTAAACAGCACCACAATGAACATATGTGTGCATGTGTCTTTATAACAGAATGATTTATAATCCTTTGGGTATATACCCAGTAATGGGATTGCTGGGTCAAATGGAATTTCTATTTCTATTTCCTTGAGGAATGGCCACACTGTCTTCCATAATGGTTGAATTAATTTACACTCTCACCAACAGTGTGAAAGTGTTCTTTTTTCTCCACATCCTATCCAGCATCTGTTGTTGCCAGATTTTTTAATGATCACCATTCTGACTGGTGTGAGATGGTATCTCAATGTGGTTTTGATTTGCATTTCTCTAATGACCAATGATGATGAGTATTTTTTCAGATGTTTGTTTGCCACATATTTGTCTTCTTTTGAAAAGTGTCTGTTCATATCCTTCGCCCACCTTTGAATGGGTTTCTTTATTTGTTTCTTGTAAATCTGCTTTAGTTCTTTGTAGATTCTGGATATTAGCCCTTTGTCAAACGGGTAGATTGCAAAATTTTTTTCCCATTCTGTTGGTTGTCAGTTTACTCTAATATTTTTTTCTTTTGCTGTGCAGAAGCTGTTAAGTTTAATTAGATCACATTTGTCTATTTTGGCTTTTGTTGCCAATACTTTTGGTGTTTTAGTCATGAAGTTCTTGCTTGTTCCTATGTCCCGAATAGTGTTGCCTAGATTTTCTGCTAGGGTTTTTATGGTGTTAGTTCTTATGTTTAAATCTTTAATCCATCTGGAGTTAATTTTTGTATAAGGTCTAAGGAATGGGTCCAGTTTCAGCTTCCTGCATATGGCTAACCAGTTTTCCCAACACCATTTATTAAACATTGCTTGTTTTTGTCAGGTTTGTCAAAGATCAGATGGTTGTATAGGTTTGGTGTTATTTTTGAGGCCTCTGTTCTGTTCCATTTGTCTATATCTCTGTTTTGGTACCAGTACCATGCTGTTTTGATTACTGTAGGCTTGTAGTATAGTTTGAAGTCAGGTAGCATGATGCCTCCAGCTTTATTCTTTTTGCTTAGGATTGTCTTGGCTATGTGGGCTCTCTTTTGGTTCATATGAAGTTTAAAGTG